>JBCAUI010503116.1:0-13158 GCA_038406195.1 Haplosyllis anthogorgicola | reverse complement strand
GTGAGATACTGTCGAAAAGTACTTACTTCACGCAAGTAATACATTATCGGATTGACATGAATTCTTCTACAAATACATCGAATTAGCTAGTTTAATAGTAGACTATTGTGTTCCTTTTGCTCTATTTAGGAAATCATTTGGAGACGTTGATGTACCGTTTAGTTTACAATCTTGTTCGAAACCACTGAACTATGCCCTGGCTGTTAGTGAAATGGGAACCCACAGAGTACATGATTTTATGGGACTGGAACCTTCAGGAAGGAGCTTCAATGAACTCACTCTCGATCACACAAGTAAGGAACAAAAGCTCAACGTATGATTGGAAGACTTTACAGATCTTTCGTGTCCTTTGTCATTTAAATTAAAATAAGCGTTCCTCCTTCGCAGATAAACCACATAATCCGATGATAAATGCTGGTGCAATAATCACGGGTTCCTTGATAAAGCCACAATGGAGTATGGCAGATATATTTGATTACGTGAGTAAAATACGATACCTTTTACATGCTGGTCTACAAGCACTTATTATAACACGGTTAACAATTTAAGACTTTTTGACAGTAATAAAAAATTGTCACTTTTGATTCATATCATTTTTAGGTATTTCAGCAATATAAAAAGATCGCTGGAGGTGAATACCTGGGATTCAGTAATGCTACGTGAGTAACAAAAAAAAGAGTCTAAAGTTATAATGAATTACACATAGTATAGCAGCTTTGTATGTTTTGTAAGGTCACTTATTCTGTTTTGGTTTTGATTTTAGCTACTTATCGGAGAGAGAGACTGCAGACAGAAATTTTGCCCTCGCTTATTACATGAGAGAAAACAAGGTAAAGATATGCCGTCAATACACATGCATTGGGGGAATTGACCCTTTACAACTAACGCATGAAATCCCTGTTGAACATAGTCTGAGTTACTGGAAGAATTCACAAATCTGAACAATTTAAGGAGCTGAATTGCCGTAACGAAACATGCGTTTCATGCAAATAGATTATACTGTTCTTAAAGTAAGTTGAATCCTGTGATGAAATGTGGAGAGGTTTTAATTTGTTTCGTTTTTGTTAATGTAGTGCTTCCCAGAAAATGCAGACCTGAAAAAGACGCTGGAATTCTATTTCCAGGTAAAGCTTTTATATTCTGGCAAAAATGAATATAAAATCAAAACTTTCTGCTAGCTCATAGATAGAACTTGCATGGGTGTTCATTTTGATTGTAGTGTTGTTCAGTGGAAACGACTGCAACTGCTGCATCTGTGATGGCATCGACTCTAGCTAACGCAGGAATATGTCCCATCACCTGCGAGAAAGTACTTTCAGGAGAAGCCGTCAGAAACACGTTGTCCCTGATGCACTCGTGCGGGATGTATGATTACTCAGGGCAGTTCGCTTTCAAGGTAAATGAATGTGTTACGTTAAAATTTTTATCCGATTATCGTTGTCAAAAAAACCCAAAAACCCAAACAAAAAAACCCAAAAAATACCCCACAAACTGGTCAAACTTTTGGAAGAACGCTACATGAAACTTTAAGCTTGAGTAGTTATTTGGCAACATCTTCCAAGCGACAAGGTCAACTTATTTCGTTGAGATATCCAATACCAAACGGGTAAAGAATCGAAAGGAAAACAAGAGTTTCAAATTATTTTGACAGATAGTATTTATATAGAGACACTACAATTTTGTCATATTTTTAAAAGGTTGGACTGCCCGCCAAATCTGGTGTTGGGGGAGCTATACTCTTGGTCGTACCCAATGTAATGGGTATCTGCGCTTGGAGCCCTTCATTAGACAGGATGGGTAACAGCGCTCGAGGTGTACAATTTTGTGAGGTATGGTTGTATGCAATAGGGTTTCAACACCGCTCGGCATCTGAAATTAATTTTACACTTTGGTTTTCGTTCTAACGCAAATGAAATGTGAATGTCTATGTCTTTCTGCAAAAAGAAGCGTTAAGAACGAGTATTCAATCCTCTCGTCTATGACATAACTTACATTTTTCATCGGACTTGCAATATCGTAGGCTGAAATTATTGTGAAACAGTCCATTGCCATTAGGATACGGCCTCTAAATAGAATATTTTGACTATCGGGAGACTAGTTCACAGATTTTCCATCGATGCCAGGCCATTTGTTACGGTATGCAGTGATGCATGCAGGCAATAATATAGAGACAATAGACTGACACCAAAGCCATGAAGTCAT
Source organism: Haplosyllis anthogorgicola (assembly GCA_038406195.1). Taxonomy (NCBI): domain Eukaryota; kingdom Metazoa; phylum Annelida; class Polychaeta; order Phyllodocida; family Syllidae; genus Haplosyllis; species Haplosyllis anthogorgicola. The sequence goes on along the minus strand of JBCAUI010503116.1, from coordinate 10,956 downwards.
GGATCGACCTGGCTGAATCAGTTTCACACCTATGCATGCTGATGCAGAAATAGCTGCAGTTCACAACATGAATAGATTGACTACCCATTGTCTCAATTGTCAAATGTTATGATGTGCTGGGGGTCATGCACTGATTGTCAACACTGTGTTTATGTTATGGTTTAGCTGTGAGTGCACTGAGGTTGGTTAGCTGAACATTGACAGGAGGTGTCACTATTGCCTAGGGGAGGTCTGTATTTACAGACCAGTATCCTAACGAATCTAGAAGATTGCCTAACATTGCACATAAAGCAGGATAGTTAAAAGGCGCCCCCTCCAACCACCTGAAGGCGCCGGGGTACTCCTCCAACGAAAAATCTTGGCTCCGCCCCTGCATTTGTTCAGAAAATTATGAGACAATAACAAATTTATCTTTTTGCTGAACAGGAATTAGTTTCGATATTCAACTTCCACAATTATGATAACTTATCACACACGGCTAAGAAACTGGATCCAAGATTGCGAGCAAGTGACAGTGATGCCAATGTCGTAGTGAATCTTTTGTTCGGAGCAGCCAATGGAGATGTCACTGCAATAAGACGGTCAGTCTTCAAAATGGATAGTTTAACAATAGCATCTAGACTATATATTAGTTATTGTTATTCTTGGAGATTGGATAGATGGGAAATCAGCTCAGCATTTTGGAACAATGGGATTTTACATTGTTTAGTTTACATGAAATCGAGGCGTGAGTTTATCTCTAAACGAAGCAGAAAAATATTTCCTCTGTTGGATCATGTTATAATAAGAGTTGTATGAATTGATGCGGTGCTGTTGTTCACATTCACAGATTCAAGTGTTTGAATTTTATTGTTTCCAACATAAATGACAAAATAGAAGCAGAGAAATTCAATGTTGTGCTATTGGTACAAACAGCAGCACAGCTTTAATTACATTATTCCTAAACTGGTAGATTTTTCTTTTGGTTTCACAGGTTTGCAATGCTGGGTATGAACATGAACACTGCAGATTACGATGGTCGTACCGCTTTACATCTTGCCTGTGCGGAGGGGCATCTCAATGTCGTCAAATTGTTGCTCGAAAAATGTGGAGTGTCTCATGAGCCAAAAGACAGGTAAATACATTAATGTCATACTCCAAATTAGTTGTGAGCAGTTATGTAGGACAGCGAAATGATATTATTGAAACTGTTCCGTTTCTTTTTTGTGTGAAAATAAGAATACCAGACAGACCAGTCGCAATTCAAAGAATAGAAATAAATTGTCATGTTGTGCATGTTGTATACATGTTTGAAATGTGCACATTGACAGATTGAGATGTTTCACAATGGAATGCACTCGAAAAGAAATACATACGAAGACAGTATTCTATTATTGTAAAAGTATTTTATTGTTTGAAAGAAAGTATCTACAATTATAAGTAACTATTTTGATGGAACTTCTGTTTGCGGGTAGTATCGCTGAAGAGATCTATATCATCAGTTTCGACATGTTAAATTTTCACAATTCTGCATACTTTTCGCATGTACGGTACGGCTTAGAAGCTGGTACAGCACAGAATTCTCTTGTTTCCAAATGTTACCAAATTAATATAATTTAATCGTTTAATTGATATCCAGGTGGGGTTGCACTGCGGTAGAAGACGCTATCAAATTTGGTCATGACGATATCGTGGAGTACATAGATGAATATGAAGAGAAGTTATCACTTGGCTTGGTACCTGCACCAGAAATGGGATTTTTATCTCCAGTATCTTCATTTTCTGATATTAAAAATCTGTAAACGGTCTGAGTTGTGCAGACTCTGACTAACTGAGACCCTGTGGGGGGTTTTTTCCACAAGAAACTCTTGTTTTTTTAATTAAAACGTTACGATTCACACAAAAGATTGCCAAGCAACTATTCAGGCAACGAATGCAATCACGGTCAAGTACCATTTTATTCAGCAAAACTTTGATTTGGTTTCAGTTTCGCATGAGTATTGTGTCCATTCTCTCCAAAACTTTCATGTCCTCTTTAGGTTGTGTTGGATTTGGGTTGACAGGTTCAAGTGGGTACTATTTGATTATGTTACATGTCGGACAAAAAGCTACCTCCTGTGCATATTTCTTGTTTGATGTTAACAAAGATACCACTAAATTAATACATTACTTCACCGACAATTTTATGCAGAGCAGCAAATATTGCATAAATCGAATGTGCAGATTATTAGACTTTCTGCGAAATAAATCATTAATAAGCTTGCACGGGATTTTAAGCAGTTTTAAACAGTATAAGGTAATTTCATGAGATCCATTGAAATATAATTTTCGTCTTCAGTAAAATATACAACATAACCTTTCAAAAGAATGAATGATGCTGGTTTTTACCAATACTGGAGATATTCTCTTTGTATCACTGACACGATTAATTATGGATACGTACTGTGTACTTTGTACCTGTTAACTGTATTTACTGAAGATCTTTCTAAACTACTCAATGTTTATCAATATCACGGAAATAGTTTTGACACCATTTCAGGTTCATAATTATCGAGCATAATATTTCTATGTAGACTATATTGATATCTTTACAAATGATATAAATTTATAAACCTTTACACAGTAATTTGAGGTTAACGTAGGCGTTACCTGACGTGAGTGAATGATCGTTGACCGCTCATCATATCTAAAATTACAAAAAAGTCATATTTCATTTTGCAAATAATTTCAAACACAATGTGATATTTCATCATTTTCCACTCTGAGCCACAAAATAAAGATTTTCTTCATTATTTTGCCTGCTTTCAAAGCAAAACAAACAACTTTCGTAATAAAGCAGGTGAGATGTATTCACCCCCCACAGATAAATGCGTAAAAAGAACACACACAGATCAGTGTTACAACAGTAAAAAAACTTATAAGGTTGGGAAGAATATAGGTAGGATCACACTGCATCGACGTGTTACGACACACGAAAATTTCTACCCACGTTGTCAGTTGAAGCTGAAAAAGATAAGGTACATAGTAAGACGTGAACTGGATGAAAACAAATGGGTGTTTGTCTTTTGTCACAGTTAGGGGCTTTCTTAGCTTAATATTTCGACTTGTTATCGGTAAGTTACATTTCATTCATACAGCTTTGTAATGTTTAATGTTTTCACTCCAGTTATTGCTGTGTAAGAAACGGTGGCTTTTGCTCTGTTTGTTTCCTGGCAATAAATACTCACAAAAATACGTTATTTCGCACCTGCTGAATGGCTACTTCTTTGTTGCATCCATTTCATTGCTGCCGCAGGGGCACCAACTTTCAGATCTCTGATGTATTTTGAAGCAGCTGCTTTTGCTTCCATAGTTTTCAGCTCTTCGTTGGCTTTGTACGTGTCTTCATTGATCTCTTCAATACGATTTTCAAGATTGTCAACCTAAAATTTGAACGGAACATCATTACAACAGTTTAAAAGTTTAAACATTATCAGATAGTTTTGTATTGAATCCGGTAATTACTGTTTAACTTTTGTTACAGATAAGAATAGATGCGACAGCTCACCGGCGTGGCTCAGTGGAAAGCTCACTTGAAGAGCAGGATTGTACGCATTCGAGCTCCATTGCTGCCTGCCCTCCTCTGCTAGCATGAGGGATGTCCAGAAGACAATCCTGCTACACCCCGATTAGAAAAGGCAGGTGTAGCACCCTTTGAGATCACCGCAAGCAAGCAACAAAGACTGCAGGTGAAAGACCCACCCTGGCTTTAAAACACATTTGGAGGGTCACACGAAGTCCAAAACAGGGGTAATCAATGGCCCCACAAATGGACCCTGGGCTAACAAAAAGTTTAATAAAAAATTACATGTGACAAATTTGTACCTGATTAATTTGGGAAGCCGTCTCCTTATCAAGTTGCTCGATAGTAGTTGTCAGGTCCTGAAGTGATTTCATCAATCTGTTGACTTGTCTCACCTGACCATCCTTCATACCTCCAAGTTTAGAAATAACGACCTTCAAATTTTCCGCGGATGTCCACAACGTCTCGAAGTATTTTGGTGAATTACTCTTTCTGTTGGTAATTTTTCTCTCCGTAAGTTCCAGCTCTTCACACGTTTTCTTGTATCTATCCTCCATTTCCAAAAGAACTCTCTTGGATTCTTCAGCTTTTGCCTCCATCAGTGATCTTTCTCTTTTTGTCTTTTCTAGTTTCTGGATGGATCTGTCTCTTTGATTTTCTTTCCGACCCAAAGTATGTTGAAGATCTTCTTTCTTTCTCTGCAGTTTTTTAATATCTTCCATTACCTTGCCCCTTTGAACATTTATACTAATAGTTTCATCCCAAAGTTTCTTGGGGTATGCTTTATCCTGGTTAGACCACTTTTTAATTATTTCACAGGTGTCAACTATTATTAATAAACACTGGTCCAGGAGTGACCCCACTTTTGCACCATATCCCAAATAGTTTAAGACATATGGTTCTTTCATTTCTTCATATTTCGCGTAGAAAGCATCAAGTTGCTCGAAATTTGTTTCTATTTTCTGTCTGTGGTCTTTTGTCTTCTTGTCATAATCAGCGACAGCTTTTAGCTCCATGCCTTCCAGTTCGGACGAATAGCTTTTAAAACTCTTAACCAGATGATCTTCATGACAGCTGTGCAGACGCATCTGAATCGGAGGCATCATCCTTTCAAATCGTTCTGCTCTTTCACAAATCAGTTCCAGAGTATCAGCGTCAGGCTTCCTTTTCCAGCTTATATCATTTTTCTTTTCAGCCAGAATGTCCTGGAAATCTGTTCTTGTCCGACATTCCACCTCAGATAATCCCGCGAGACGAAGAAATTCGATGGCCATGATGCTAATCCTCTGATTGTCGACATGATCCAGTCTGTACCGAGACCTAGAACGGGCATGAAGCCGAAGATGAATGGAAAATAAAATCCTCAAAGAGTAAAAATGTTGCCAGTTTATGGCAAAGTGAACGTCTTAAGCCTTTCATATTACCATTGGGGATGTTAAGTTTCTCAAAAATTGCTATGTAGATGACAATAAGTTTGGTAGCCTGAACAGGCTCTTTGACATTCAGAAACAAAATTAATACTTACCTGAAGTTTCTTATTTCTAAAAGAGTTTGAGTCGCGGTTACGACGACACTTCTTTGTTCCGCTTCCACAGAGGCCCTGGTTCTTGGTACAGCGACCAGAGTCGGGTGTGAATTGGTTCCTGCCGTCCTTCCAAAAGGCCCCGTTGTCTCTGATCTTGAGGATCCTTCGTGTCGTGTTCGGGTGTTAGCTTTCGGAGTACTTGGTGTCGCTGAAGATCTTTCCCTCACAAACGTCCTTCCACTTCCACTTGAATGATCTATGCGGGGTAATGTTTCAACTTCACTCTTACTATTCCTATACATTTTCAGTATATTAAGTATTAATATAATCAAAATTCTAGTTAATTACAAATCCAGGATTGTAATACAGCGACTTTAAAGTGTATCCATCCCTAGTAATCGTTACTCGCTTCACTGAATGATTTTTTTGTTATTCATTGTATCCAAGGAAACTACATCAATCTCTACCACATCAACAAAAGAAGATCTTCACGTTTCACAGCTGTATGGAGAGCTTTAATCCGAAAAGTTCTTAGAATTCATTGATTTCTTATGTAGGCTAACCTTATCCCCCAAAGCTACATTTAATCAAGTCCGTGTTAAATCATTAATTACGCAGTAAGGTTCAGGATAATAATGCTACACTGAAAAGATGGCAGACTTCACGTTGGGGAGTAGTACCCGTGGGGTTACCTGCGTGAGCCATGGTATTTTCTAATAGTGGCCTGTTAGGATAAGCCCAGGCACTTGTGTTAATATGAGGCCACAATTTATCAGAGAAATATGAGTCTGGCTACAATTACTTAACAAAATAATAGCCACTTTAATTACATGAAAATAATTAAATTGATAATTTGTATTCAGTTACAAGAATTGCTAAATTGAAATTTTCTAAGACGAACTTGATTAAAAAGTAAGCGGAGTCCACTAAAATTTGTCATAGTTCCAAATATGGTGCTATTTTACTATCATTCCTGTTTAACGAAATTAGAATTGATTACTAAAATCGGGGCGGATGCACCAGAAGTAATATTTCAAGAACGCATTGTCTGAGAAAAAAACTCGAATTGTATTCTGATTTAGAAAAAAGCGAATTTAGCACTGACAATCAAAGTTTCGAGGCTAAGAGCCAAAAGTACGTACTTTGTTGATCTTTTGTGGGCTATATTTGAACCGTTTTGTTTATTATTGTAATTATACCTGTATTTACCGTGTACTACCATGCACATAGGCTGTCATAGCATTTAACAAATATTTTATGGCGTTCGTAGTTTACAGCCTGTGAAGAATTATGGCAGTTAAATATTTTATAACTGAAATCCCAGTTGCTTGTCTCTCTCTCGTAGTAATTGCAGTAGCGGATCCGGGGGAGGGGGAGCTCTGGGGACCCGGCCCCCCTAGCCCCCCACTGTTGGGGCCCAACTTTGGAGCCCCAGCACCTCGACACACTAAAATTTGACTGTAATCTGTAAAAAAAAAATTCAGCCTCGCTGAGCTCAACACAACATTTAGGAATAATTTTTTCAAATAATTTTCAGCCTCGCTGTGCTCAGGATCTTTTTCATGAGGATGTCCCCAAAATTTTCTAGCCTCACTTTGTTCACCATTACCTGTAATTATCTTATCTTATTATTTTATAATTTTTTTCCACAGACACACCATTATGGACATCCCCCTGTAAAGTTTTCTTATTGTTCACATGTGTGTGGATCATGTGCACACATTTAGATTCATACCAGCATACCTTACAAATCAATTTTCACTCCATCTGTACATGTCAATATAATATTGTACTCAATTCAGTAAAGTAAAAAGCTAAATCAGTCAAGTTATAAAAGCAACTTTTAAATGTGAAAAATAAGAGAATTGCCAAAAATTACTGACAGATTTAAGAAAAATTCAACAAAAGGTTGCCAGAAATGCAAGAGAATGCATATTTGTTAATGAAAACCCCTAGGGCTTCTGGGACCCTAAGGCAGGCCCCACCCCTTATTTACTTGCTGTATTCGCACAACTTCGCTTTGCTTGGTCTGCAAACATCCGCACTTGACAAGTTGGGCTCCTCTTGACCAAATCCTGGATCCGCGCCTGAATTGTGATTTACAAGAGACAAAATGCATCATATCGGTAACTTAAAGGTTAAAAAAGTTGGCAAAAGTTAAACTTTTAAGTCACCGATAATAGTTATTTTTACTGGTAACATTATAAAATTTCCTGTTCATTAGACTAAATAGCCCAATTGATAGTCAAAGTAAATAAGAAAAACCTCCAATGCATAATAGAATCTGATAATGGTTATTTACTGAAATTCTTTGAGTACCGTGTCATACAATGTATCCATATGCAGGAGGTTTTTCTAAATTCGATTTCCAACTAATTCACCTTATTTATCAAATTCACCTAATGAGGAAGGAACCACACCAATACCATTTTTGGTATGTCTACCATTTATGGTGTGCCAGTGATATCAATTTTGGTAGGTGTGGTATACTTATCTCAGTATATTTAACCAAAATCAGTGCACTTACTGAAATAAGGGCAATAGCATCTAAGTCTGTATACTAATTGCATGTCTCAGGAATTTGGCAAATTAGGTGAATTAGGTGAAATAGGTGAATTAGTTAAGGGAAATTTAATTTGCAAAAACTTTTATTGTCTTTTTTGTGAAAACATAGAACAGCTGACGCTTCTTTTGAAAGGGAATTGTTTGTGATGTTGGCAAGGAATTTTCGAAGGTAATGCGTGCGCTGTCATCGTTTGGAAGTGATGCCTGTGATGGATAATACGATTTCGATTTGCTTGTGATGGTAAATGGGATGAAGTAACTGTAAAAAAAAAAGAACCTTTCTCGAAGCGTTACAGGTAAAAAGAAAGATGGTTTAAAACGTATTTTTCATGGCCCATCCGAATAGGTTACTGGTAAATTGTCACAAAACTGATAAAACACTGTCACTTATTTCAAGTTATTTGTCCTAAGGCGTCGTAAGGCAAAAAACATCAATAAAAACAACATCATTATTTCAGCTAAAACACGCAATCAATGCTGTCTGTTTAAACTGGGACAGACCAGAGTTTTATGAACAGCTGGCGTTTATATTAATTTATGGTCAAGTGTAATTTTCAAAAGGTACATGTGTGAAAATCGATTAAAGGTCGATTGAAGGAGCCCTATCAACGAGATCAACGTAATATTGTTGTATAACAGATTTATGTTATAATGTAAGAGAGCTGTTTGGGATTAAATGTAAACCGTTGAATTGAATGCAATTTTCACCGCATTGCTTTCAACCTCAATATTTTTTCCTAAATAAAGTAACTGCAAGAACTGGAAATCTAGGAGCCGAAACAAGCGCTGTCTGTTATTACACTAAGTTTCTGTAGCAAAGGTTTCCCGAGTTACTAATGTACTGATATTTCTACCTGGAAGACGTACTCTTTGAACAGCAGGAGCATGATAGTAGAAGAGAGAATGAAAACAAATGCTGCATTACAACTGCTACTGAAGAAGATAGCAGAACTTTTGTATGACTGAATGGGATATCCTGCTGCAGCCGAGGCGGGAAAATGGCTGGTGTAAGGTTTCATCGAGCTCAGCAATACTAGTTACTGCTACACAGAAGTTTGACCTAGAAAAATCTCGTAGTTTTACCGATGTTCGGTACTGCTTCAGTACTTCAGCTTCACCACTAGTCATAATATTACGATATTGAACACTTTTACGACGCAAATATTTACTGAACACCTTTACACTAACTATTCATCAATGTAGGTGTGTACATTTTAGTCGGTGGACTTCGGACTAGGTGACCCAAATTATTTGGCTGTTATCTTGATTATTCTGTTGGAAGAGGAAATAACAAAAGCACAATAATTCCGGACATTCCACAGAGGATTTAGACATGGCTATCGCACCGACGAGTAAGATTGAAACAATAACGATAGTAAGACCTCTCAAGGTGAGCATTTTACGCAATTTTCAGCAAAGGTTAACTTGATGAGTTAAACGTGAACAGAGATGATTGTTTATTTATCGTGGGGAATTGGGCCGTTGTTTGTTTTTAAAGTTATATCTCCAAAGTATGTTTTTGCCGTTGTGGATGGAGACATCATAGGATTAATTTATATGTGAATCAAAATGGCTTCCCTTTGAAAACGTGATTAAAAAGTACGTATGTTACCGTACTCCGAGTGGAATTTTGTACAAATAACTGAAAGCCCATTTTGTTTTTAGTATGCAACCTTTTACCTGTGCCAACAGCAAGTAAGCCATTTAGATTCATTGAGAATGAATTGTTGATATTGTTCATTTGTTTCAAAACGTTTGTTTTTGTTCTTGATGACAGCAATAATATGTCATGTCACAGATCACCCCATTGTGACTTACTGGTGTTTTTGGGGAAGCAAGAAACAGTAGGGAACAGAGTTTACATCATAATTATTTCCCATCAGATGCTGCCACAATTATGGGTGGCAGAAAATTCCTGTACTTTACTATTGCAGTTCAGCACACCATCACAATATTATAGTCATAAAATCACGCCTCATGGCGTGATTAGTTCCCCACTTAGTTTTTAACGGTTTATTTTGGCAAGGAGTAACTACAGCGCAAAACTCGCTTAGCTCGAACTCCAGGACATGCAGGTTGAGGTAAATGGAGTTCGGAGTTAATGATGAAAATTCTTCTCAAATGGATCTGATAAGAGTGAAAAAAATCGATCTAAGGAATAGAACGAATTACATAATGTCGAGTTCAGCGGATTTGCACTGTAGCTGCTGGGGTCGGTAAAGCGGTACAGAAACTAGAAAGTATCATCTTCCAACTACAGTCGCAACTCTTTTATAACACATAACTCTTTAAATATTAAAGTCATCAAAAATACTTGCTTGCAATTTATTTGCTTGGATTTTGAAGGCAAGAGCATTTTCATTACTTTTTTGCACGCACACCTCGCAAGTTTTCTTCTGTAACCTGTATGCTGTGTTTTGACATTTCCCGCAAACTTTAATGACGTGTATTTGTTGAGTTCAGCACTCGATGCTTTTGAAGTTATGGTAAAAAGACGGGTTGAACGAAAGTTGAATATTTAACTATAATGAAACTCTTATTTTGATAAAAGTAAGTATTATGAAAAATACCTGAAGCATAACATGTTACTCTTTTGCCCTCAACAGCGGGGTCTCGTTTTGTCTAGGTATTAGGCCTGTCTCGTCGATTTGTTTATTTTTGCGATTAGACTTGACTATAAAATACTGTTGATGTTTTAACATGAAACCAATTTTAGGATCTGATATGTAAATCTGTCAGCCCTAACATTTTTTGTTAATTTATTTTTCACGCTAATAAACAAATTGACTTGATAATATCTATTTTAAACGTGACAAAGCTAATGGTAACGAACTGAAGACACGTAATAGTTTTGTCATCTTTGTTTTGACATCTTTGTTTTGTTTTGTTTGTCCGGACGTCTCTGGATATAAACTTGATAAAACTAAAGTGGTTAAGCGAAAAAAAAAAAATCAAGTACATTAGCAAATACTAGAGGCATATCGGGTATATAATTTTAGCCTTTTCTTAAAATACAGCTAAATATGTTCACAACTTAACATAACATAGGATATAATTATTGTCGACTAGCATCAATCGGTGGTGAGGCGGAGTGAAAGCACAGAGCAAGTGAAAGCTTAATATTCGTTCCATAACATTTATTCCTTCATTGGACACTGGTTCTTACAGTTACTAACACTTCTTTTAACAGTTGTGAACAGTTTACTAACAGCTGAGGCAGATATGGCATGAATTACTCTGCCAAAAATAAAATAAAAAATAGGCATGAGAACTAAGACGCAACAGACATTTGGTTGAAACTGTACTGTTTCCAACAACATAGCAG
>JBCAUI010503105.1:0-13159 GCA_038406195.1 Haplosyllis anthogorgicola | reverse complement strand
ATTAAATGAAAAGAAATACACTCAACGGGTATGTTATTTTAATGAAATTCATTATACATAATGAAATTCATTAAAAAATGAATTTCATTATAATTCTGGTGATACCTTACTGAGCATAGTAGACTACAGTACATGTATATATTCCAGTAACCAAACTGGTTGACAGTGCTTTTCTTTGGGTAGCCCTCTAAGCTAATTTACTCCATGATTTTTGGTCCACTCAAGGAAGCACACTGCGCGTTTTTACTTTGTAGTTCGGTGTTTTTACTCAACGGCGAAAATGCACAGTGAAAGTAAAAAGAAATTTAGGGGATAAATTTTGTAGATATTTAGGTGGAAGGCATTCTCGTCACATGTATATTTTATTCCATCAACGCGGAACAATACTTGATATTATAATATTTTTCCCAAGTACTAGCACATGCTTCACGTAAGATTTTTTTCTACTGTTATCCCCAATGGCAAGCATTGTAACCGGTTTATTTCAAACAAATTAAAATTGATATTATTTTGTTTGAAACAACAATGCACTCATTGTGACATAATTGTAAAGTAGTTAATAGTTTACCTAAAAAAAACCCCCAGTTATTTGATATGCAATTTTAAAATCGGGTTTTATCCAAAAAAATAAAATTGGTAGAAATAAATAAGAAAACTGAATCCAGTCCCTTTAAGTTTTTCTTTTTCGGCGGAACTAAAATTTTAGACACGATACCAGTTTTACATTGGGTTTTTGTTATCTTCAGACGTACGAAAGAAAACGAAGATTAGCAATCCAACCAACAGAGCATAATGGCGACAACCAGTGATGTTAGGGAAATATTGGAGTTGGAAGGCGATGCCCAGGAGTTTATGACCAAAGATGCATTATTCAACACAGATCAAAAGAAGGTAAGTGGAACATATTGTGCTTGCTTGTCTGGCCTTAAAATTTAAAGTCCAACATGTTTTAAATATGCTAAAAATGAGGAAAACACTACATGTATTTACTGTACATTGCACACATGTATAACTTGTGCCGTGTTGGATTTAATTTACAGAAAAACAAAAGAAAGTCAGATGTGCAGTTTAAACGACCAGAAGGCATGCACCGAGAACTGTGGGGGCTCCTGTGGACAGACAATATGTAAGTTTTATTGACATACCTTAATTTCTTTGGATCTACTGTTTGTTTTTTCATTGACCATAGCATCAGCACTGCTGAACATCTTTGCATATTTCATTTTCATTCATATGTAAGATTTATATGCAGTAGACATGCAAACAAGGATATTTTACAGATTGCATCAAAAATCTATTCTTTGAACACAAGTGGTGACTGACAAGAAAATGAAAAAAATTACCACAGTGTTGCATAGGACTACCTTGTTTGTTTTCTTGGTGTTTTCACATTAATTGGTTATTTAGAAACAATCATGTATGCAAAATGATTTTACTAAGGAAAAGTTCTACTAAACATACATGTAGTTCTCCTTAATAACTATGAAACTGCTTGCATACACATTTTAAGCGGCTGGAATACATTTTCTGGGTAAATTATCGCCTACTATCTTCATGTATTTTCTTCTTTTGTTATTGTATAAAGATTATGTTTAAGATTACTGTCCATACCTTGATTTTCAATGTGTTAATTAGTGCTTGTGCTATTGGTCAGCACTTGTAAACGAAGGATACTGCACCCATGGTGCACATTTAAAAATTTAAAGTTGCACAACCGCGGCAGGAGTAATGTTTCAATAGAATTACTCTTTTATGGTGGCGGTTTCACTATATTACTGAAACAATAACTTGTTGCAGTACATGAAAAAAGAGTCAGAAAACGTTTGAAAACATCACGAAAATATTCGTTGTAAATCACTGCACTGGTCGTAATACTGACGTTGAGTATTTTGTCTTTAAGAACTATTATTTATATTGTTCACCAAATCCACTATCTTCGAATGCCACACAAATCTATTTGGGCATTCCGACGACTCGTCTCTTGCTATGTGCATTTTTTTTCCTTGAGGGACTGCTCGGCACAGTAAAAAAAATTTGGTGAAACGCACAGTGTGCTGATGAATGTGCCCCGAATATTTAGATTCGGCAATACGTGTATCAGGTTTCACCGCGGGCGAACGCAAGTTTTTGGATGTACGGAAATGCTTGAAAGTATCACCAATGCAAATTATGCAAAAGGGCTTATTTTGCTCATTTGGCATAAATGCAAAGTGCTTCTCAGTGATATGATTATGGCTAAACTCATAGGTTGTCGAACGTTACACACAATATGTCGCGGACAGAAATGCAACCCCAGGGCAGAACACTGCTTTGTACTATCAAATTAATTATATTAATTATGTATCGTTTATAAGTTAAATAAATTTATTGTATCTGCATGCTGGAAAAAAGACAGTTCCCTGGTTGACTTTTAAGTTTGCATGGTTATTTGTAGTCTAGGATTTATATTATAAGTGTGTTTGTGGTCAGGTATATACATATTGCTGTAAGAAAACAAAACTTTAAGACAAATGGTTCTAACTTTTGGACAAAACCAGAGTAACACTTAAAGCTTCCTGTCCCGTTAAGTTTTAAGTACAGCCGTCTTTCCATGAAACAGTTTGTATCCTCAAAAGATAATATGGTTGGTTTCATAGATATTTTCTGTATTTTTCACAAAAAAAATAAAAATCGCTTCTCTTCTATCCAGGGATGCACCACCCATTATCCCCACCGACACTCATCAAGGCTACAAACAGATGAAAGCTAAGATTGGACGCAGTCGTGTACGACCTTGGAAATGGATGCCATTCACTAATCCTGCCAGAAAGGTATTTTGTACATGCCTCCATAAATTAATGGTAATATTGAAGTGTATAGTAAAATTATAATTCATAGAAATTATAATTGGTATCTTTTTTGTACGACTCGGACTGTGTGTTATTTACAGGATGGTGCAGTGTTTCACCACTGGAGAAGAGTGGCTGATGAAGGAAAAGACTATCCATTTGCTAAATTTAATAAGGTAGATTTTCAGTCATGGTGCACAGAAACAAAATGTGTGTATTCATTTTTTCATGTACACTATGTGCAAAATGTATCATTGTAAATATAATGGTTTCTTTTCAAAATGTAAGCATGTTGGATGTAACTTCGACATGGTTAACATGGATGTAGAATGGTTACAAATTTACATTTATCAGCTTTAAATGTCACTTACTTGCTGTCACTTTATTGCAGTCGGTTGAAATGCCTACGTACAGTGATATGGAATATCAACAGCATTTACATGATGAGAACTGGTCACGACAGGAAACTGATTATTTATTCGAAATGGGTAAACGGTTTGATCTCCGTTTCATCATTATAAGTGACAAGTGGGATAGAGAGCAGTATCCGAGTAGGAGTGTTGAAGATCTTAAAGAGAGATATTACAACATCTGTAACATACTAACAAGGGTAAGATTCTGAAATTGATTGGAAACTTTCTACTACTCAGTAAGGACTGTGTTTATTAGCCATGTTAGATTAAAAAATTTAACGTGTCGCTTTATTTAGGCACGTGCACCAGCTGGATCAGAACCTAAAATAAGGGCCTTTGATGCAGATCATGAAAGAATGAGAAAAGAACAACTTATCAAGTTATTTAGCAGGACACCAGAACAGGTATTATAAATAGAATCTGTGAAATTCTGCTCAAGTTATTTATTAAGAAATTACATTTCATTCAACAACTCCAATACCAAATGATTCTTTGATATTTAGATTGAAGAAGAACAGTACTTGCTGGGGGAGCTGAAGAAGATAGAAATGAGGAAGAAGGAAAGAGAAAAGAAGACACAAGACTTACAGAAGTTAATTACAGCAGCAGATACAAACATGGAGTCCCGTCGAGCTGAGAGGAAAGCTACAAAGAAGAAATTGCAAGAACAGAGACATAAACAGAGAGGAAGTGACATAGGGGTATGTAAGATAATACTGGCACGGATCGGATTTTTTTACAGTTCTAGAATGTTTTGAGTTAGTAAAATTTAGCACTTTTGTGCAGAACAATGATAAAAAACCCCGAATTTTTTCTGCATATTTCAGGCAACTCCAGAACCAACTGGTATTAAATTTGCTGATTTCAAACAATCAGGTGTCTCATTGCGAGGCCAGAGGGTAAGTTTGATATCACGTGTTCAAGAGAAGACAATTTTGACAAATTATGTGGGAAGAGTGCTCATATGAAAGGTTGATGATAAAATGTACTTTGTATTTCAGATGAAGCTGCCAGGATCAGTGGGTCAGAAGAAGAGCAAAGCTATTGAACAAGTATTAGATGAACTGGGTATAGGTATGTAGGCTGTCTGATATACTAGATTAAATATTTAAAATTTTTCGACTCTTTGAAAATGTGTAGGGATTGTGTAATAGCTGCATTTTATGCAATGGAAGAAAAATGTCATGAATCGTTAGGCACGTCAAGCAAAATTTTATGCATCCAGAATGTTGAAAATAAACTCGCTGGGTTTTTTTTCCACTCCAGAGTTGAATCCCATACCAACAGAAGATATAGTTACACATTTCAATGAGCTGAGACAGGATATAGTTTTGTTGTACGAGTTGAAGCTTGCATTGGCTAACTGCGAATATGAATTACAAACCCTTCGGCATCGCTTTGAGACGGTTGCTCCTGGGAAGGTAAAATCGTTAACTGTTTCATGTAAATTATATAGTAGTTAATTTGTTGGGTTTTTTTGTGGATTGAGTGTCGTGGACTATTTAATCACAAAATTGGTAATGTACTTTTAAATATTATCATGTGGATATTGACAAGTAAGGGGACGAGTTGGAAACGGTCATTATTGTCCAACTGAAATCAACGTTGATCATAATTCATGGTGCGCGAATTGTATTCCATTGCAGATGCCAGATCTAGGTGGGTTGACAACAGTAGCAACTCCAGAAACACCATCAATACCACTGTTGCAGGTAGCAGGTGATATCAAAGTAGAATCGCCTACCAAAGTTCAGAAAAAGATCTCCGAAACAATAGATGTGGTTGGAACAACACCAATCACACCAAATGTAAGTGAATGTTTTATTCGTTGAGTTATCAAACATGATGTAAAAAGTACGTAAAACCAGAGATGCCTGTAGCAAATGTAATGATGTATTTGAATTGTCGTTTTAATCATTAGGACAATTTAGAAGAATATGTTAAGATGAAACAACTTTATTTGTGCTTTAATTTTTGGTTTTTTCCTAACAACAGAGAAAGAGGAGAGCTGCAGCACTGGAGCAGACAAATATTTTGAAGAAACTCAAGAAGTCATAAAACAACGTAACATGAGTAAATATAACTTTTGTTACTGTCGTATTGTATTGTAATGGTTGTAAATATTATTGTAAATAAACGGAACAAAATATAATTTAATCGTATTTTTTATCAATAGTATTACATTTATGTGTCTTCTACAAAAATTAAATCGATAATGGCATATAAATAGATATATTGCTTTATACATGAGTACAATTGTAGTTCGCAGGGGAAATGTTTGCACGGGAGATATCCGATATCGAAATAAACTGAATAGTAAGCACCATTGTATGTCAAGCATTCAGAGAAGAGGAACTGTCATTTGGACTCAGTCTCGTTCAGGTTTAGTTTTCCGCATTACCTGTAGGTACTGGTGTGGTGTAAAACAAAATCATGCACTGTGTTTCATACAATACTACTGTACAGTTACATGCAGTTGAGGTATATGTACCCTATGAGCTGATTTTGGTATGTCTGGTTGTCAGGATGCCATCATCATACAGTTTGTAAATCAGCTGAAAATTAATTGAACAAATTATTTTGATTTGAACAGTAAAACTTTCAAGCAACGTGTCACACATGGCAATGCTAAAAAGTGCAAAATGTATAGTAAATTATGTGGTAAATTGTAAACAGCAAATGTGTTTCCTGTAAAAAGTGAAAAAGTAACAAAAAGCTCAGCACGGCAGTTAATTAACAGAGGAGTCATATGTTCCCAGTATTTTACCTGTTGGCAGTGCTTGAGATGGATTGATATTGTCATCACCAAACTGTCCAGCATCGTACAATTTGTAAACCAACTGAAAACAATTACATTTTCTAACGATGTCACTAATTGTTGAATTGATAGATAATAGTAGTGAGTGGTAGAAAGTTAGTGGTCTAATGGGAACACTCTATTATGTTTCGATCAAGAAAGAATATGATTGTACATTGTGTGAAAAATGTATTATACTGACAAACTAAAGTGAGGATCATGCTCTCTTAGCTACTTAAAACTATGTCGACAGTAGTGTATGCAGACATTTGGTCTTAATCCAAAATTTTAGCGGCACCTTGATAGTGAATAATTTTCTACAACTTAACCGCAATTTAAGTTTAAAGCCGTGAATAGGGTCAGTTAAAACAAGGATAAACGTACGCTTTTGAATCTGGTTGCCAGTGTGCCCACGAAATCTTCGGGATCTTTAGTTTGAGGAACCATTGCTAACAACTCTGTTCCATCCATAGAATGAGCATAACCATCCAGATTCACTTTTGTCGGTAGAAAATCTTGGTTGATTTCAATCTGTCGGAATTAAGACATGTGGTGAAAGTGAAAGACATTTTCTGTGGTGGTGGAATTACCAGCATTGAGTTGAAATCATTTTCTGTTGAGGATGTTACAGCAAACTTTTGTTTGTCATAAGTGCATGTGGTCTGTTTAATGAATGTTTTTTGGCACCACAATAGGGCTATTTTGTTAAAAATATAAGAATATGAAAGCTTTGTGATCTCTTCATCCAGATGTACCTACAGGATGAGTACTTGTTGTCCACATGAATAGTTCAGCATCACGTCTTCCGTCGCATAACCGAACAAAAACTGATGCGTTTTCTGCGACGGTAACCTAAAACAGGTACACATTTAAAATTGTTACGCCAAGTGACAGTAGATATGACAATGGGAAAAATAATTAAAATAGCAATTATACTTACAGAACTTGGTTTAGGATTGTGAGAAAGACCTACCCTGCCCCTTTCAATTGCCTCATCTGCCCAATCTTGTAAAGGTCTTCTTGTCAATTCTTGTAAGATTCCTTCATTCGGTGAACCTCTGATCAATGGCAGCTGGAATGTTGCCGTCTTGGCGTAACCCTCTCTAAATATTGGCAATGCTGTCCAAGCCTGCATACATGTAGATATAAAATGTAGTTTTAATACGTTATTTGTGTACAGATAGCGAATAGGATCTTCAACCGACAGGAGAACTTAAGTACGAAGGGAAAAATATTGAATTTATTAAAAACATAGAACCAACCTGATCAACCAGCGCGTATTTGTACCTGTCATCAGTTAGTGTGACGGTCACTTCTTGTAGGTGGATGATTAGTGTCAGGTACTTGTGATACGACCTGTTTCTAAAATGCTGTGTGTGTACGAATCAATGTACAGTAATGTAATCGAAACTGATCAATCCCTATTATATACAATTCTAAATTTTCAATTTATGTACTTACGTAAAAACCATCTTTCCATTGAGGACATCGATCTGTTGAGTTTAGGTCCAGAAATTTAGTGAATATGGGTTTGTCATATGTGGCACTTTGCTGTCCCTGAAAAAGTAACACTTGGAATTTTACAGCTACAATTTTAAGTGTATTTTAATGAGAACTGTGTTACAAAGTGTAAACATACAATGTACAGAGCGCCAGGAGGATTGAAGCACATTACTGCATGAGTAAAATTGCTCCATGGCAAGTTCATTGCCTTGTCTACAGCAACCTGAAATATTAAGAGAAATAACGTCAAGGCCAGGAGTGAATAGTTGGTGTATTATATGTTCAAATATAAACTCTATGGTTAATACAAAGAAAGTTAAAGAGGTGCAGTAAACGAACCTTGATACCATGCTTGGGACTGTATTGAGCAACAAAGGTAATGTCTTGTGGAAGTGGAATGGTGTCCAACATCTTTCGCAATTGTGACTGCAATAACAGGCAGACAACTAAGAGAAAGCTTCAATGGTTTATAACGTTTCCTTATGGTTGAAGTTTGCTTAGCAGATCAATAAATGACATGTAAAAAGATGCAAATTCATGGTGGAATATAAGTGTTATAATACCATACCTTGATAAAATCCGACACGGTAATCCCATTCTTGAGTTCACTCTCGCTGTCACGAATCTCATTGACGACTTCCTTGATAGTGAGAGGGGTTCGCTTCAGTAGAGTGTGAAAGATTTGACACTCGCTCCTACTTGGAGCGCATTTGAGAGACAGGTACACTTGGTCTCCATAGTTGGGTCGTGTCTTCCACAAACCAAGCCTTCTCCAGTCTGCTTCGGGCACCTTATCAGCCTATACCGAGTGTAAATAATACCATGTAAGATATATCCAAGTGAATACGAGAATAAGGAATGCATTTTTTTGAAAGTTTTTTGGACATACCTCTAGAACTTTGCCCTGAGCACCAACAGGCGCTTTGACGAGTCTGACAAGGAGACTAGCGCAGGGCAGAGGATGTTGTCCAGAGTCCCTCAGACAGGACTCGGACATTTGTTCGTTGCCTGTTGGACCTCGTGGATACAAACGCAGCTGATGAGCGCCTTCATTTAGTGATACCTACAAGAAATGAAAGAGTGATGCAAGTCCTATATGGTGACTGTGAGCGCAGACTCTGAGTGCTTTGAAAAGGTAAACAGACAACTTAAAAAGATTGACGTACTTGAATATTTGCTGAGTCGGATGTGGGTTGTTTCTCTGTTCCCGTCTCCACGAAGATATTTAGCACGGCATGTCCCACTGCTGTAAACTTCTGGTAAAACTTGTCCACGGTGTATACCTGAACAGTAAAAAGGCACTGGGCATCATGGTTTCAATTAAATTCATTGTCAAGTCAAATGTCATCGCATTCCTTCTGTGAAGCTTACCTTGAGATATAACGTTGTTGTGTGGGGAATGTTTTCCTCTCGCACCTCGGTTCTGTGTTCGTACACGGGGTTGTATACCTCGCTGTTGAGTTTCACACTTGTGTTGATGTCGTTACCAACTTTTTCATAATTTTTGTCGACTAATCGGGCTGCTACCTTTGATTGAAAAATTTTATGTAATTAGCTGAGTCGTTAAACAAATGTTTGTTAACAAGAAACGAATCGAAGTGATACGGATACATCTGTTGTACATACCCTAGATATTGTCACCGAATCGGGCAGAAACCTACAACCGTCGATGTAAATGTCAAACCCATCTGTTTCACTGTACACTTCTGAAGGTGGGAAGCTCCTTTCATTTGGCAACCAGACATCCTAAATAAAACAATGATAGAAAGAATGTATGATGGTCGAACTTACATGGATATGAATATGAATTCCTAAATTGTCACATGGAGAACCAAACGATTACAGGAAGGTCCTGAGAGAGTAACTACAACTGAAAGAAGTTGACTCACATTGTTGCGAGACTTTACATGTAGACTCACGATAACTGATTTTGGAGGTAACTGCATGTCACCAATGACACTCTTACCTTTGGACACTCTTCTTCCTCGTCTGTGTCCACATCGCTCGGTGGGAGGGAGTCGTCGGTTGGTTTACCTTGTGCTATGTGTAGTCGCACGTTTGCTCTGCCGTACCTGACCCAGTGTCTGGGAACAGGGTGGGCGGAAAGAGGCAGCTCTCCTGGGTCAGGTACTGGTGGCTTGTAGAGCTTCAGCACATGAGTACCCACATCAATGTACTTCTTTTCTTTTTCATAATCGTTATCTGAGATAGAGAGAACAGAAAGTTGTTCTTTAACAGAAGATCAAGTATCAATCAGCGGAAATGGCTGTGCAGTTATACTTTCTAATTTTGTCTTTTAAAATAATTTTGTTTGACAAATGAACGCAAGGGTTGCATGTGCATGAAATGCAGAAAATTAGTCTGACCAAAGTGTATACTGATTCTTTTGGGATTATGTAAACTCAGATGTAGATAGAAACAAGTTATCGTACGAGGGTAGAATAATGGCATGGTGGCCCAGGCGGTAAGCATTTCATCCTGATAGAGTCTGTGATCATCTGCTGTGGATTGTGGTTGATGTCGAGTTTCTTTGGCGAATCGTTCGTCAAGTCTTTTCTTCAGGTAGAATCTGACCAACAATACGATGTCAGGTTGCATTGGAACGTCCTGCAAAATTGAAAGTGACAAATATTTACATATTTTTCAAACTACAGAAAACTTCGTAATTTAAATTATGTCCATCAGAAATAATGATCTATGTGAAGATAACTTTCATTCCAGTAAGACGAGAATGAAACTGTTACCTTGAAAACTGCTTCTTGTTGTCCAAATACGTGATATGTACTTTTAAAGTTACTTCTCACGGCTGTTGTACTGCAGGTCATTGGATTGTAAGCTGTTTGCACTATCTGCAATGAAGATGATAGTGTTAAAAGTGACACCTGCAAAAGGGACCGATTATGACGACAACGACCACATTTTTTCTTGTTATTAAGTTCAGCCTGTTGCATCCAAATGACATTGGTTTATGCCCATCGTCGTTTAACAAGATGTAATTATCCTCTTTTTAGGATTTTGCTATTTGAATTGACTTCGGGCATCCACAGTAGTTTGATCCTGTAAGAAACAGAACGCTCTTGATACATACCTTGCCAGTTGTTCTGTGATATGCGGTTATTCTAACTTTGCCTTCACCGGGTTCAGCGCGACGTACCCTGTCCACCTGGAAGCTGACGACTTGATAGTACGTTGGTGCGACGTAGTCGATATCTCTGAAACAAATATCGCAGGGTTCATTGTAAAACCTTTTGTGTTCTCGGATGAGACGTATGCATTGCGTATAGACATATGTCTGCAGTAGTTAATAGAGACATAAAATGCTTGCAGCGAAACTAACGTGCAATTTGTACAAAAAAAAATTACCTCAAAGCAAGTTTTCAGATCACAGCTTCATAAAACACCACGACCCCAGGGTGCAAAAGAATGTTATGTTTTATACTAAGCAGAGAATTAACTAGTAAAGCTAGGCAGGAAGAGCAATTGCAAACACAGAAAGAATGCCCTTATTACCATGAACATGGAAATATAAAAAAAAGTATTGAAGGAAAAGGTTGATGCCAAGTATCACAAGACAGTTCAAAGATGGATTCAATGTGGCTTGCGGAAAATGTGAAATCATGCTGCAAAAAGATAATTTTCTTTTGGTCCAGTTCAACTTTACTTAAAATATATGTACATTTTATTGTATTGCCTTGTGTGTACATGTTATGAATATGTTTATACTTGTATATTGCACAGAAACGTGTATTAATACATATTGGATTACAGGATTCAAATTGGCCAGGACTTAAGATAAATGAGATGCTACGAAAACACGTTAATGAAACATTACAAGTAACATAACAAATAAAATGATGGTTATAAATTATGTTATGAAAGAAAACCAAGTATATTTAAAAGAAATAAGTAATAGTTCTATTCTACGGGAAAGCGAAAGCTTCTAATTACCTGTAGCCAGGTTTATTGTGTTGAGCATAGAGGTATGGGGTCATGGGTTTGCTGTGATCAAGTGGAACTGGTGGAATCCTTCCTGGATATCCATACGGTACCTGTAACACCAATAATACTTTTGAAGTTTGCATTAGATACTTAAGACTATTAATTCATGGGAAAGGTTATTGCTTACCTGAGGAGGATTCTGATAGATCGCAGCATTACTTGGATTTGTGTACAACTGACTTTGTACCATCATGTCTCTGTAGTTGACAAATCTAACATACAACCCGGCACTGCCATACTGCAAAAAGTAGTGAATGTTAAGGCTCCAGACGTTTTCATTTAAATAATCGGAAAAACTCAGTTGTGAAAGTAATCGGTTGTCATACCTGTGGGATAGTATGATGCACCTCAGCATTACTTAGATGGAAACTCATGGGTGGCAAGCGTAAGGGAACCTTCCAATATCCGCTCAGTAACTGTTGCTGGTCGGTGAAGAGATCAAACTTTGCCCAGGCCCTGGTAGTGAGGCGCTGACTAGGGCTTAACGTCGGACTTGGACCATAAGTACTTCCACTGGCCGCTTGTACTTCCACTACTAGCTTTAGTTCTGCAGAAGGATTACAGCTGAAGGGAAACGAGAACGTACTAGTGAATTAGTTGTCCAATAGAGGGTTTTCCTAACTCTTTCTATGTTTAATGTGAAATTGACCAATTTCTGTAATGATCCCTGGATTCAGTACATTTAAACGATGTAATACTGGTAGTTTACTGAATATATAGAGTTCAATCCAAATGCTTTGGAATCAGTATCGTTACTAAAATCAATCATTTTTACATTATCTGATTAGACAAATCAGAAATAGTTCGAATTAACAAAAACCTCGAATGCTTGGATTGATCGCATAAAGTCAGACCCAAGGAACAAGTACTGTACACGTTTGCATTTTAACGCTTCACAAACTGGCAGTTGCGCCGGTGAGATACTCGATTCTGCTGATGGCAACTAATTGGCTAGTTTGCTCCCTATGCATTAACAAGCCATTTACCCGGTGGTATGAATTGTGTAATAGCTACAGACATTCATATATATTTATATATTTGAGTTTGAACATACTGAGGCACAGGTTGTTTCGTTCCCAGAACGGCTACATTGCTCTGGTAGTGACCGTATCTTCCAGAAGTGCCAGACTCACATAGCACAGAGGGAAGGATGGCCGGTTCTCCAAATGTGCCGTGTCTGTTGACTAGGCTTACGACAAGTCTCAAGGAACTGATTGTTGGATCCAAACCAAGGATAAAGTCGTAGAATACTACAAAACCAGCGCTGGAAATACAAATTGAATACATCAAAAATAAAATCCATATTATGTTAATAAGCAAAATATATAAATGTATTTACCAATCGAATGAATTTAAATACCTCGGATCGTAGTGAGTTTGCTGTATTGCTCGCCACTGATCAGCGTATCCGGCCGGGTAACTCATGACAGCTGGTGGATCCGCAGCTCCCTACAAATATACGGGCATGGAAAAATGTAGCCGCACTAAGAGAACTGACTAAGAACAGAACAGTACATAGAAATCGGATCATTTTGGAAACGAAGAGAACAAAGGAGAGAACGAAAGAATTCCACGCTGTGCATTGGCAGATCTAGGGGGCGCGGGAGGCGCGCCCCCCC
>JBCAUI010503094.1:0-13160 GCA_038406195.1 Haplosyllis anthogorgicola | reverse complement strand
CCCCCTGACTGGGCCCAAGTACACTCAGAGAACAGGATGGTCTCACCTTTCACATACACTGGCATTCCCTAACTGTGCGAAGCACGGGTTTCACCTAGTTACAAATAACAATTTGAAAACGAATAAAAATAAAAGTTTCGAAAACGAATATTTGTAGTTTTGCAGATCTGTTGCATGCGGATCTGACAAAATCAAATAACCGTCAAAGCTAAATTGCTTTGCAAGACATTTTACAGAGATTTACAGAGATAAGTGCTTGATTGACACGAGAAGAAGATCGTGATCACCAGGTTGTTCCCCATGCATGAGATAAATGTCGGCTGAGTAATATATGTTACAATATATGTTCATATTTCGACGGCACAACTCTCGGTACTTTCACAAAGGGCAAAAACCTTCACATTAAACATAACAGATTTGGCATCCCAAGTTTAATATTTTTTTTAATACAAGATGGGGGGAGAGACGATCAAAGAAAAAGGAGAAGCTAAAGAAACCCCAAAGGAATTGGTAAGTGTAAGACCAGGAGAGCATACCATTATTATGCCGAGGAGAAAAATAGTTATGGAGCCCGTTCTCTTTATGGTGGCACTATTCACATGGCCTTTCTATTCTCTGGCTACACAGTATATCCTGGAAAGGACATACACTGACATGGCAGGAGACAATGTCTACATATCGAATGCAAGTTGTGGAGAAATTTCTGAAGATGATCCCGTTTATATTTTTGAAAAGGAGGTTCAGGAGCGGGCCACTTATTTGAGTATGATTGTGGACATCGCCAAAACCCTGCCCATTTTTCTGATAGGACCTTTCTTGGGAGCTTACAGTGATAAAATAGGCAGAAAATATATAATATTTTCGGGTTTGACAGGCATAGCCGTAAATGCGCTTACATTTGTAATGGTAGCTCAGTATGACTTACCTATGTGGCTGTTGGTAATTGGCGGATTCTTGGAAGGAGCTCTGGGTTCGATGGCCGTTGTGATTATGAGCGGTTATTCCTATCTGGCAGATACAACATCCCTAGAAAACAGAGCCCTGAGACTGACCATTTGCGAAATCCTAATGCTCTTTCCCACAACTGCATCCCTGATAATAGTTGGATTCTTAATTGAGAATCTAGGATATGTCTGGCCAGGAGTTATGGTTCTCGGTGGCACTGTGCTAAATGGCATTTACGTTGCCTTTTTTGTCCCTCCCACATTTGAACGAATGAAACATGCAAAATTCTTCGACTTCGAACATACAAAGAGAGCTTTCAAAATTTTTAGCAAGGATGATGGGACCAACAGACGTCCTCGATTGATACTTGTGTTGTTGATGCACTTCCCAGCGTACACAGCCACATTGGGTTCGCTGGGAATCTATATTTTTTACGTGAGTGATTTTCCTCTCTGCTGGGATTCTGTGGATATCGGACTCTTCAGTGGCACTTACATCATGGTCGGTACCATAGGAGGTGTAATTGCCTACAAGGTAAGTCTTTGACGGAAATTTTTAGGACGTTTTAGTTAGATTTTTTTTTCTTTTTTTGATGGCTGTAGATCCCTTCAGTTCCGTATTTCACACATATAGTTCCTTGATCCAAATTCGCAAGTGGCGAAATTTTCATGCAGAACTGTTACTATCTCATCAATAATTTGAAGGCAATCAAAATGTAATCAAAGGCATGTTTTCAGGTTATGAACAATTTAATGAGTGACCCATGGATAGTTTTTGTAGGATTTCTGTGGTTTTTCGCGTTCAGTCTGTACACAGCATTCGTGCAGAATACAACAATGATGTTTGTAGGTGAGTAGTACTTCATATATAAAAAATATCAACATCTGAAAGATTTGAAAATATGTATTGCCCATAAGGTGCTACCACGGTTGTGCAGCCGAAAATTCCTATTCTTTACTATTGCAGTTCAGCACGCTATCACAGAATTTTATCCATAAATCGCCTCTAATAACATACAATCGTTCCCTATGGATTGTTTACTCGAGGAAAAAATCGTGCCGACAAAACAATGTAGAAATATGCCAAAAACAATACGTTTAAAGTTGAATTGCACAAATAACAATACTTTTGATGAAATTAATTTCATTTTAGCCACGCTTGGAGCTGTAATGTCCGAGATCGGAATACCCCGAAACAGAGTGATGGCCTCTAAATACGTTCGTCATGATGAACATGGTAAGTGACGTGAACTGATATAATTAATAAATCATTTTGTGTCTGTTTTTATTTAAAATCTTGTCCACATGACGAAATGTTCCTTAAACGCTTAAAATAATGCTGAATTCTAAAGTGACAACAAACTGATGTTTGCAATCTTTTTAGATTCACCTGGCCTCGTGTAATGCCATCACAAACATTGGTTTCATGTTATTTATTTATCGTGGATTACTATTTTTAAAACACAGGAGCTCTGTTCTCCGGCATAACATCGCTTGAATCCCTCGCGACGGCTTTGTCCCGAGTTATATTTTCCCCGGTCTACGCAGCTACAAACACAATATTTCATGGGGCGGTGTATTTCTTGATAGCTGCCTTCTATCTCGTATCTATCTTCTTTACAAGGTGAGCGTAATGAATGAATAAAGTTAAGATTTCTTGATATCTTGCTGAGAATTTATAAACAAAACTCTTCAGGAAAATGTAACCTCAAGATTTGACCTTGAAATTGAGAAGTAATAAAAATTCACGCTATGCATTTCATTGTACCGAATTTCCCCGAAAATGATCCCTGGGCTACTATTTGGATTTTGGGGTTTTTTGGCCATTTGGCCATTTTTTGACAAGAATGTCAGGACCTCATATAAGCCCATGGGCTTCTATTTGGGGAGATATGCTTTTTCACCTTGTATTTGGGAGACCCCTTTTGGCTCTTAACCGTGTACTTTTCATACAGTTGTTCACTAACACACTATTCATTTCCTAAGAAACGTATGAAACAGACAATTGGTTACTTTTAACTACAATTCACAAGTTTGAAGATGTTTTGTTTCAAAATGCATTTTTAAAAAAACAAAGCAAGTTGTGTGTAACAAGACACTCCCCATGGACAGTAGATTAATGTACGGGACCTTAAAAGCCCATGGGGACCTTAAAAGCCATGGGTTTCTATTTGGGTGAATTCCCCAAATAGAAGCCCATGGGCTTCTAATGTGGGGAGCCTATTTTCGTGGAAATCCGGTAATAAAATCACAATTTGCGGTGTATTTCTTGTATTTGCGGTGTGTTTCCTGTCTAATAATTTGTTGCGAAGAACAACCATAAACTCACCAGAAATGCATCATGCTCAAGTGGATAGCAAGATAGCCTAGTCTACCTCTTGAGATTTACCGATCTGGAAATTGAAGTTAGAAAAACTGTATTATAATGTCTTCTGGTTTTGCCCATAGTGTTTTCATATGGAAGTATGGAGATGACAAAGAACTGCATACTCACAAGTCATCGAATAAGAAGAAAAAATATACCGAGGACAACACAAATAAAACGGACCACAACACGAAATTTTAATATTAATGAAATTACAAAACAAACCGTAAGAAGATGGGTGGTTTTTCTGGGGTGTTCTTTTTTTCTTTTTTTGTTTGTTTTTGTTTTTCTTTTTTTTGCGTGTGTTTGTAAACTAACTTTCTGTGCCACTGCATGCTGTCGTGAAAAAACATTGTTCAAGCGATAAATAGTAGTGTGTCAAAAGATACTCTGCTGAAAGCACACAAAAGGTGTTGATTCTTCAGTTATTAGCGCTGAATGCTGATAAACTAAGAAAGGTGAATTTTTTCACACTATTATATTACCAAGTGAAGATTTAATCAGTGTAACGTTTAAACCTTACTGCCATCGTTGGTTTTGTTACAAGGAAATGAAACTCATTGGCGGATTTGGGGGGGCGCAGGAGGCACCCCCCCGCCAGCCAAAATTTTCTTCATTTTCATTCAGTTTTCCCGATTTTGGGGTGAAAATTGGGTTGGCGCCCCCCCCCCCTTACGGGAAATCCTGGATCCGCCAATGAAACTTAATACAGTAAATTAATACTTCAATGTTTATTTTCGTTTGGCGGATCAAGTATAATATTGCCTGACAACAGTAGAACAGTTTTTCTCTATATTTGTTGGTTGGGTAAATTTTGTCCCCAGTCGATGCAAGGCTTCATTGTTTTGAAAAGAAACTTGTGCAAATTTATGCATGGTATTTTATAAATACGAACGTACATTTCTACTTCCCTGATCATTATCGGATCTACGGGTGCATCCGACCACCCGACCACCCAACCCCCCTTGCCCAAATAGTCATTTTCACGCAATGCTTATCAAAACTTAAGCAAAAACTGATGGACCCGCCCTCTCCCACCGTTCGCGTGTCCTGTCCGAGAAATCCTGGATCCTGGATCCTGGACATAACATCTTTCCAAACAATAGGGTACAAGGTCTATGTTATCATGACTAAAACTGTATGATGGTGTGCTGAACTGCAGTACGATCCAAGAATCAAGCCTAAATTCTAGGAATGGCTTTTGCGACCAGAAACAGTTCTTAATTATTGACCTTGTTGATTTTTCAAAAAAGAAAGCTGTTACTAATCCGGATGTTATGGCTACAAATAAGGATATTGGAAAATGCAGCTTTCATTAAAATAACCAAACCTTCATCTATTCCATTGTAAGGTTCACAAGTTGAGTATGTGGCAGTTCCTGAAACTCTTCTGAGGTTTGCAGCATATGGGCTCATGGATTTTGCAACAAACAGACCAGATGTGTTGATAATTTCATTTTGTGGTGTATCAGTACAATTTACTTGCAAAGCATAATAAGGTATTTTTGCTCCACATTTTATGTCTCCCTTCCACTTCCCCGTGATAGTTTAGTGTACATCAAATGACTGTGACATCGAGTTGAACAGACGTTGATAGAAAATCAAAGAATGGTCAAGAACTTCGATCTGCTTTCCCATTAGCTTCCTGTCTATTGCTTCCGCAGAAAAGGGTATTGAAATATGTGAGACCCAATTTACAGCTGGCCATATATAGTTTTCGAACTGTTCGTGGGAGGCAACACCATGATGGCAAATGTGTTCTTAAAGGAACCTCGTAAGCGCTTGTTATTTTAAAATTAAAGGAAAACAAAAGACACCGCAAGTGGACATAGTACATTTTTTCCATTTTATTGCATCGAATGCCATAATGTGTAATCTTATGCTGTCACAGCATAATACAGTAAATATTTATTGCAACATTGTAGTCTTATCGCTGTAAGTAGTTAAAATTTCATTAACATAATGATTTTGGCTCCGAAACAGAGTGCTAGGTAGTGTCCTCTGGCATTAATAGGGCGTATAATTTAGCCGTGTATGTCAGAGGAGGAAACCAATATATTATTAATTTCGTAACATCAGGTCATAAAGGTATCTTCACTATGAAGCAGCAATCAAGTGACAAATATATCTGCAGATGAAATATCACAGTTAAAAATACGGGATCTGACAATTATTCACATGCAATGCGTTCGGAAACAGGAAGCGCGTTGTAACGAAACGAAATTCATTTACATGCGTAGTATGTGTTTTCCAAAGCTGTGTAAAATTACCACATTGGAAATTTCTATTTTAGTATTGATTTCTAAGGTCACTCTCGATTACCTAATATGTTTCACTACATATGGTCACTTTGTCACACACTTAATTATAACAACAACCTCATACGTCGATGATATAGATCTATTTGTAACAATTTATACATATCGCATGCAATTGATAAATGTGGTTAATTATTATTAAAACACCCAAGAAATACTTCCAGGGGATTTTGACAACATCTGAAGGCTTCTATTGATTGATAACTTTTATCTGCTGCTGTTTTAAGTCTTCATATTTTGGGGGATGAGGTGGCTTTTAGATTGCTAACAAAAACGAAATTTATTTGAGAGCATCTGAGTATTTTCAAACTCACGTTAAAAAATATTTATCTATGGTTACATCAAATATCTCAATGACTTGACAGTGAGTGTACAATAATCTTACATAAATTTAATTAAGCTTTTACAATTCACAGGTAAGCGACCATACATGTCTATTTTGTCGAAGTA
Organism: Haplosyllis anthogorgicola; assembly: GCA_038406195.1. Lineage (NCBI taxonomy): Eukaryota > Metazoa > Annelida > Polychaeta > Phyllodocida > Syllidae > Haplosyllis > Haplosyllis anthogorgicola. The sequence goes on along the minus strand of JBCAUI010503094.1, from coordinate 7,084 downwards.
ATTAATCGGTAGCAACTCGATTTTGCTACTTCGTTCACATGGCAGTAACTCACCGTTGCAAATATAGGTGACTCCATTAGTTAATTGAAATATTGAGTAAAGTTTTCCACAATAAAAGCGATGTTTGTCTAATGTGACTTTTGCAGGAGTGTTCATGTCAAAAATCTGTACTCGGTAAACACAAATATAATGTACACCAAGTCGATTTTGCCATGGTGGAGTAAAATATAAATATAACGATAGGTTGCCAGAAAGTCTTAAATATATATATACGTTCACATTTCCCGCACAAGCGAGTTTATAAAGAGTGACTACTTCGTCCGTCTCGATTTTGCACGATTTCAAGACGTGCAAGACGTGTCGTCATTAGCAATTTGAATGATGGTAATTGCGCTACAAAACTATTTAATCTAATTTCAACTTGGCTTGACTTAATTTGAAAAAAAAAACCTGTCTAGTTTCTCGTTTCTTCCATTATTTCAAAACCCCACGGGTCAAAAGCGTTAATTGATGCTAACAGTTTAATAGGTGAATGTATTAACATCAATTACATTTGTTTATCTTCGAAAGTATAACAGTATTAAATATGCACAAACCTGTAAGAATTTTCTAGGAGGGATCCTTTCATTAATCTTTAATAGCTTCTGTGGTTACTTTATTGAGCCGCTGTTAATCTCTCATGACACCTGTACACTCTTTGAAAAAGTTTTGGCACTGAACACTACTTGTATTATATCAGCAAGTCTAATAATAGATCTATTTGATTTAACTTCAAATTTTAACCATTATTCTGTCCACAATTTATTATCAATTCCAAAAGCTTCTTGAAAGACCTTGTGCTGCGTAGATTACAGGTTACATAGGTAGTATTACATAAAACATTTTAAATTCTACAACTTACTTGTAATGCAATTACATTTTAATGTCAAAAGTTTCTTAAACGCTGCCTTTAAGGACAATATTAAAATAGGTATCTAAGTTTAATTTAATATGGGCTTAAATGTTTGACAATGAATGCATTTCCACTTGATCAGTTTTTATACGTTGTACCAGTCCTGGTTATGCACAGGACTGACTACGATCACTTGTACGATACGCATAACCCATCCAGGGACAGGTTATGCAGTGTACTTCAATAAGGTGCAAATAGTTGAAACTTTGTGTGGAAAGTCATGGAACGTTATTTTTCACATACTTTGTGTGGTGTAGCCTTACGTTTCTCCAAAATAAATAAATAAATATAGTTTGCAAATGGCATACATGTAGTAATAATTGTAGGTAAATAAAAATTTACAATGTAAAATTATTTTTGTCAAAGTTAATAATCATTAGACAAATAAATTTATTTATTTATTGTATATCATTTTACATCTCTCATTAAATTTAAATAAGTCATTTATTTAAATAAATTTATGCAAATAGTTGCAAAATATTGTTAGCTTAATAAACTTATTGATTTAATTTAATATTTAATCATTGTAAAATGATGTACAATGAATAAATAAATTTTAAAAAATATTATTATCTATGATTCTTTAAATAACGCTGACAAATAAATAAATTTACATTTTGGTTTTATTTATGCACAATTATTGCCACATGACATTTGCAAACTATATTTATTTTTTATTTTGGACAAACGTAAGGTTATGCAACACAAAGTATGTGAAAAATAACTTTCCACGACTTTCTACGCAACATTTCAACTATTTACCCTGCGCGTAGCTTAGACCGCGCGTAGTTGAGACTGCTACAACGTTTCAACAAATGATGGTACGTTTCGATATCGGTGATCTTTCTACTCATTAAACTGTATGCTTAATCTTAAAGTTAGTTTCTCGGAAAATATTGTTCTCAATATTTAATCCGCGTTACAGGTAGATCGACGGATCAACCGTACGGGTTCCCTGAAAAGACCAAATCGAACTACTTTGAAAGTCACTTAACATGCATTAAGAAGGCAATTTGCACGAGAATCCTGTAAAGCTACATTCCGCGGCGGACAACTAAACTTTCAAATAGTCCTATCTCCTGTATTCTCAGTATCGTTATTAACATTCTGCTGAGCTCCTCTACTACATAATTCACAAACTATCCTCGGGTCATCCAGCCATAAACTCTGTAGCTGGAGTCACACTTCCCTTGGGGCCGCTACTCACAAAGCGTCCTTGATCTACAATAGATTTGTTAACAGTTACAGAGCCCTCTAGTGGTGGTAATTTTAACACCGTGATTTTCCGTTTGCTTGTGGACGTAACATCGCTAAGTTGAGGCTGGTTGGCAAACTTACGTCGCCCTGCAGAATATAAGTTTCTATCGGATCTGTTACTAGATACACTACATCTGCCATCCATGTAATCCCGATCGCCGAGAGGCGTTGCACCTCGACTAGGAATAATCGCCGGGTCAATTCGACCTTTATTTGGGCTAATATCAATTGAAAGGAGTCCTCCCCCTCCACCAGCTAAACTTCTGGATCGACTTCCAGAATTTTGCCTGTTTCCATACTCCGTTGATGGATAAATCTGAACGCCATTATTCATGTGCATGGGGCCTGTGTCGTAGCCCATTGTTTGATAAGAAGCACGGTCCATGAAAACAGACCCACCATGCGACAACAAGGTCGCTTGCGGGTGTCTATTTCTACCCGCATGATCATTCGACTTTCTGTATGGTACAGGTTCTGAGTCAAGTTGGTCTTCCAACCAAGATGTTCTCGTCCTTGTGGCGCTTCGTTGCGAGCCTCTAGATCCAGGCGGTTGTTGGGTGTATCCATGAGGTAGGGCCATTGCGCTGGGCGACTCCTGCCTGGACATTGCCACCCTTGCTTGTTCTTCTTCCAATCTTTGTTGTAAAAGTTCAGCCTCATCTCGTAAATTCGGACCTCTTCTTATTCCAGCCGCCGTTTGAGGTCTCACGTTCTTTTTGACTAGAATTTTCTTAGTTTTTCTATTAGGAATTACCTCCTTTTTAGCAACACGGGTCGGCGATAAGTCAGCTTGCCTTGCCTGACCAGGGACTTTTGAGGCAACCATGCCCCTTCCAAGTCTATTCATTTTATTTCCTGAGAAATTCCCGTTCTGGTCTTTCACAACGAAAGTTCCTTCACGGGATGCATGAAACTGTCCATCGAAGGTATTTTCCTCATCAAGAACTGCAATATCAGACCCAGAACCAAGGGAGGAATTGATGGCACTGGCTGTTGACAGATTGTCGTCATCTAAAACAGATCTACATTCCAAATCTTGTAAAATATCCTCTTCAGTCAATGTTGGTGGCTTGGCCCTATGCTGGGCATAGTTGTAATGTTCCCTATCTCCTCCAATTCCTTCGTTTTCTGAACTTTCATCATCCGTGTTCAGCGCGTATTCAGCAAACCGTTTATTCAATTCCTCTTGATCGGATAAAAAACGGTGAATCAGTTCCACCTTCGAACGATGAAAATCTGCGTTCATTTCACACAACACTTCATGCTCGGCGGCTGATTCAAAACCATATTGTTCCGTCGGTGAACTCCCCATTATTTCACTTGTTTCTTTACTTTTCATTAGACGGTGTTATTTTCCTTTTGGTATCATTGCAAGACCTGAAAAATACAAAAAATAATGCATGTTCCTAAATCCTATTTTTCTGCCGGATGACATTCAGTCTATAAGGTTGACATTCGTTTTGTCACATAGAATTAATTAAAGAAATTGCATATCTGATTGAGACAAATTCTTCATTTACTAACTCAAAAGCGTCCTAGAGGAATCTACTGTCTATAAGAATTAATTACACTTTTTACATGCACAATAACAAGAAATTTTCATGTAAAATGTAACCAAACTTTGCGGACCTTAAACAAGTGGAAAATTACTGACAATGGGCGATCCAAACTTTCAAATACTGAAATTGTTCAGTTTTCTAATATTCAGTTCTGATCACTTAACTCTTTCTATCTCTACTATATGGATATTGTATATGACATATGGTAAGTTCACCTTTAAATAATCCTCTGTATATAAATATGTGCGGTAAAAATATATTTATTCACCAGGTAAGTAGAAGATCAAATAAGCACCTCATGTATTCATATTACACTATTATCCGTCTAATTCAAAGATCAAATGTTATGTTATATATGGTTGACAAAATAACATTTAATCATACATGTCACAATGTATGTGGTCTTAGCAACTGAACCCATTTGATCAAACGGTAATTTAAACCTTTACCAACCTTTAATCACATGTGTGTTCATAGTTAATCTAAATTTTTTGTTAACAATGATCCTTCATTCAATATCGCACACAATCTTCTGATTGATAAATACTATTCATTATATTCATGAATTTTGCAGTTAGTGTGTGTTAATGATTACTTGTCATCCTGTTAAAAAATAATTAGCAAAATTACCTTTAAGTTGTACAGGTAGATCGTAGTGCTGGTACCCATGGAAGTTCCGAAAATATCGCAAAAATGTGGCTGAATGAACGAAGAATATTCATTATTAAATACCATGCAGCCAATATTGTACAGATAGTTTTACGTCATGTTTTTCACAGCATAAAGTAATTCCCCTCGCATTATTAGCTGTACTAGTTACAAGAGAAAATCACGTAGTTTTGATAACCTCAGTGATTGTTGTTTACCACTACGACTGCTGCTCACTTGGCATCTTTCTGGTAGTCAAAAGTTTAATTAATTATCGCAATAATAAATATCGCCCCGCAGTTTATAGTATCGACCGAGCTTCTGAATGCTTCTGGGTCACGCAAAATTATCCAATATTTTAACACGTTGAACAGTTCTTAATACACCAATCAGATGGCTTCCATTAACCAGTTAATGATGTATTGTTGTATTGATTTCCAACTTCATTTGTCTAATAATAGTAAATCACTTTTTATAACTAAATTGCTCATCATTGTTTCTATGCATAATTTATGAGCTAAATGTAAGGGTGTTATTTTGTCCTCTTGGAAAAAATATGTTTTCAACTAATTTAGCTGCAGGCTCTAGAGTCTCGCATGACTGAAATCAATATGAGATTTACTTATTGTAAAGGCAGGCAGGCAGGCAGGTAGCTTATGGTTTATTGTAAAATGAGCTGGCTAGATACGGATAAATATAGGCCAAACAAACTAAAATGTACACAGATCTTCACCACTGCTTTGGAATACATTGTACCAACGACATTGGTTTTCCCTTTTACATCCACTGTTACTGTATCAAAATAAATATCACAAAAAAACCCCCGTTCTTCACGGTTGTGGGCTTACTAAGTGAAAAATGCGAAATCTAACCACATAAACTGACGCCTTCGCAATATCCATTGGATGAACACGTCATAGAAACAAATATTTCTTGCGATCTTTAATTTGGCCTAATCAGCCAGCCCTTTTGACAAGATCCAATCCCTCTACGTCTATTCACATGGTGCACTTGAAGCGCGCAAATTCGATTGATTGCGTTCCTCCTGCCAATGGCTTCCCTTAGTAATACAGTAACTAAGGACAACACCAAAACAAGGGTGCTTTCTATTTGAATAGTATCATCCAGTCAGGTTACTGGCCTTTCATTAAGGACAAAAGTTTTTATTAATCAAACAACACAACACAGCTTATACCTTAGTATAACCATGTTAAAATGATGTTTAACCTTCTCTGAGCCTTTTTTATTTGAGTTGCTGTAGTTTTTTTTAGAGTGGTTGAGCGACTCCTGTCTTTAAAATGCACCCCAGCGTAATCGAATCCCTCTGTGTGTATTTTAAGATTTAAACCAACCCCATTTTAATTCTGTTATAGTTCTGATTCATTGATCATTGTCACATTAAAAAAACACACCGTTAGAATGAGAAATAAATCAATATTGGAAAACAGCTAGAATCACAAAATGTAAATGCCCAATACAGATACTTGAGACAAACAACCCTCAACTGTTCTTCAATCAATGACATTCACAGCTTGTAACCAGAATATTGGAATCTCTCTATATACGCCGTCTGCAGCAGTTATTTATTTAAAGGCACTTTCGTGTAGTAAATGACAGCAAATGCCCTCGATGTTAATTTCATGGCATATGTTTTCTGTAACTCTTTTTTGTGTTGTACAGTGTTAATTGTACCATCCATTTAACATGGTTACATGTAGTAAATCTACAAGACAGAGCCAGTTAACACGGTTCCTTTTATGTACATTGTATTTGAAAGGTAGATCCGTGTTTTTAAGCACAGGCGGATTAGCAATCCTCCTACAAGTAACAATACGATTTAGACGTTTAGATAAATTTCTGAATATTGAACCCTTCGACAGATCAATGTTTCACAGCTTCAGAAGATGTTCCTGTATACATGCTATGCGGGAAACCTGCGTGCCCCCTCTGTAGCGGCAACACTGATAAAGGTAGCTACAAACAATAGAACCATTTCAACAAGTGACATTTTTATTCTCGAATATATTAAACTTTTAAATATATTAATACATTTTTCATATTTTGAACTTTAAGTCAGATGTCTTATTTGTTGGTCATCGTTTGCCATTGTCTTCCGAAACAAGAAATTGTAAAAAAATTAACAGGCTAAATTTTACACGCAAAAATGCAGTTGCAGATAACAATATTAAGTTAGTGTCATCTCATTAAACACACTGCAAAACAATTTAGAATTTAATCAAAAATATTTCTCAACTTTTTTTTCGCTGAATCTGAAATAACTATCCATTTAATGTTATCCAACAAATACAATTAACTTAATAATGCATGCACTCTTAACAAATCAACATATAAATTACCGCAATTACAAAGCAACATGTGTGTGAACGCTATATATCTTTACATCTGATTCTACCTTTCTGAGTTTTTAAAAACAAGTCAAGAAATTTGGGCAACAGTCTGTAATGTAATTGTTATCATCATCCTAGAAAATGAAACAGAAAGATATGTTTTGTGTCGTTTCCCTAAAACGGCCGTCACTGGCAATTTCCATTTTCACCAATCCATGCATATTATATCTGAAATAAATGAACAACGAGAATTATCCTAGCGGCTAAGGAGTCTATCGCTGCATGGAAGAGTGAACAAGTTTGAACAGAGTTCACAGCCA
>JBCAUI010503083.1:0-13160 GCA_038406195.1 Haplosyllis anthogorgicola | reverse complement strand
CTAGTGGAATAAACGTTGCAAAGAAGTAATCATTTGTTTCTCTCATTGCTAAAACCTCTAACCCCACCGTGAGAAGACCAAACCTCGACATGATAAAGAGATTTTCTATATAATATCAATACGCCGTTGGAATATTTCTCTTTATTTGTGATGACACGAAAAAATATCAAAGGAGTGGAAATAACCAGAAAATTCAAACTTTTTGGGAAAAGGAACGGAACGAATTAATTTTTGGCATTGTAAACGGAACGAACTAATTTTTGGCATTGTAAACGTTTTAAATTTATTTTATGTTTTTGCATATCTTAACAGTGGAACAACACCTTTAGCATGTCTGAATGCTATGCTATACAGTAGCTCAAGAGGGGAAGACGGCATGTTTTATAAAGTTGCAGGCAGGAACGGTGTCTATGGATTAAAGGTAATTAATTCAAATGAGACTTAAAGATATTTATATTGTATACATTAGTTAGGAAAGATGCTATGTGTGCTATTGACATTCCGGGGCGACTGATTCGGGATTGGTTTACTGTCTGCTGATATCGCATACTGTTAGCCAGGGATAAAACTCCATGGGCGCTAATATTGTCACAGTTGCTTATTGAAGTAATATTGATCCTGTGTATCACTATAATTTAGGAGCAGTATGGTGCAGCCGTACAATGTTTGTTTGGTTTTTCTTTTAATTTAGAACCACTATTCTAAATTTAGCTGTTTTCTGCATAATTAGGATTATACTATGGAATCAATATCTTCCCATGTATTTGTAGTGTGACATTCCAAAGGGATCACGAGTTGTAGAAGAGGAAGAAGATTTTGTAACAGAAGTCGATGAAGATGGTAAACCAATCGACAAGCCTCACAAAAAAGAGAAAGGTAGTTTTGAGACAAATTCTTATGCTTTACTACATAGAATCTGGCAACTGTATGCTTTATATAACCACACGGCACGGACCTTATTTAGTCGTTGTGTACAACGTGGTTAATTTCTTTCAGTTGTGTGCATCGAGCTACCAGAAGGCTATACAATGATTCCGGAAACAGCAGAAGAGCCACAAAACGGTCCTGATGTCATTGAAGCAGTTATGAATAACTCTGAGCCTGCACAACCTCCAGCAGCTGTTGAAGCTCCAGTAGTGAAAATGCCTGCTGAAATACCTGCAGTGGCAGTGATTCCAGAACCTGAATCTGTGGCCTGCAGTCAGAATGAACTGCAAGATTCTGCCGGTCATGTTTTGCCCATAGTTACAAAACGACAAAGGCGGGAATCCAAAAGGCTGAAGCACCACAAAAGAAGAAAAAAGAAAACGAAGATACCCATAAAGAGGTTAAAAATAAAACCTCTACCCCCACTCCCAACAGGTAATTGACCGTTCTTTTGTTCATTTCTTCATTAATGTTCACAGCACCTGTTAATTTCTTTTAAAAAATTTATGCAGAACAGAAGAATGTTTAGAATTTTTAAGAAATCATGACACATATTTTGAATTGTAGAAAACGGGAAGACCGAAGAAGGTGGTTCATCTGCTGGCCCTAACAATGGTGCTATATCGAGGACAGATACGTCATTGTCCAGCGGTAGTAATACCCCTCAGTCCAAGCTGTGCCTTCCACTTGGTGGTGGAGCCCATGGAAGAGGACAGACGCTCCGCGATCTACTAGCATCTATTCCCGGCTTCAGTATGAAGGTGAAAATATAGCTTATACGTGAAATTAGTGCAAAGGTGGAAGTTTAATTTATAATGGAGTTTCATCCCAGGAAATCATTGGAAATAAGTATTGAAAGCACTAGTTGCACAGTATTACCGTTCATGTGATTCCAACACATAGTAAATTGTTATTTATGGTTTTTAGCCCCGAAGAAGACACCAAAGAAAATTGAGTCATGCAGCTCAAATACGACAGACTAAGGAGGGCTGCATAGATTTGGAGACCCCAGACTCCATTCTAGTGAATACAAACCTTAAGGCCCTGATCAATAAACACACGTTTACTCAGCTGCCTCCTGCTTACCAGTACAAATTAATGCAGCTACTTCCTGATTGTGATAGGCTGTACGGCCCTGATGGTTCCCTCAGGTGAGTATCATTTCGTTACCTGTTTCTATTTCACTTTGTGTATTTCCGTGTTATAAAAGATCAAAATCTATTGAAACATTTTACAAATGAAATTGTTCTTTTTGCAGAATGGGAGCAACAGCATTGAATAATGAATTCTTTACAAAGAGTTGTGTGGAGTGGAGAGAACGATTAGCCAAAGGTGAATTTACTCAGGAGAACCAGCGACGAATCAAGGACGAAGAAGAAAAGGATCGGGTGAAGATAGATCCATGGAAGGTATGAATGAAATAGAGATTTCATTTCCGTTGCTCCTTAAAAGCTTATTATGTGTAATGTAAGAATTTTACTCTAAATTTAATATTCTGTATTTTGCACGTTTGTGAGAATAACTTTTGAAATGTGTGGTATATCTTTCAACAGGTTAAACACTTCGAGCCTGTCTGGGGTAAAAAGTAAGTATAACATTTTTATGAAACATTTTCTTATAAGAAAGAACAGTTGCCTTTCGTCACGGTGATGTCCAATTGCTATTTAATCCATAATGTTAACAACGTTATGTGTTTTTGTAGGCGTATAACAGAACCTGTTAAGAGCAGTACTTCTGTACTGAGAGCAACCCTAAATGCCAAGCCGTTGGTTGTACCAGGTTCAGTGGCACCACTTCGCGTTAAACCACCAAAGGCTAAACTCGTATCGACGATGTTAAAACAAAGGACCATCTCCCAGAATGTTGCAGTATCTACTGGCACAGCAGATATACCACATATACAAAGGACAAAGGCCCAAGGACTGAGGGAGGTTCTGAGTGCACCTGTAGCTGTCTCGAGTTCTTTGTCAGCAACAAGTGAAGGGCTCTTGGCTGTCTCAACAAGTACAGTCGCAAGACCGGCTGCCACCGTTACTAGTAAACCTTCCACTTCACTACCTCTGTCCTCGCCAACAAAGAATGATAGTCCTCTCCTACTGCAACAAATAAAGAAGAGACCGATAGAAGTCAACACTGACCCTCAGATGTCACCGCCTAAACGGTTTAAAATGTCACCGCCAACATCACCCAAGCAGCAGTTGGGTACTAGAACATTGGCACAGATCAAGATGCAGACACAAGCAGCCAGGATGAAGCGTGCAGAAGCATTGTTACCTGTTGGATCAGCTGCCAGTCATGTACCTCGTATACTGCAAAGAAGCCCGACGGGTGGTCAAACACGGACCCTGGCACAAATTAAGGCACAAACTGCAGAGAGAAGATTGCAACAACAAGGAGGCCAGACAAGAACATTGGCACAGATTAAAGCCCAAACGCAAGCTGCAAGGCTCCAAGTTCAGCAACAGGGACAAACTCGTACATTGGCACAAATTAAGGCACAAACAAAAGCAGCTAGGGATGGACAGACAGTAAAACAACAGTTTATGCAGCAAAAGCAGTTGCAGCAAACAGCAATGTCTGCTGTGTCACCTACGGCTGCTACTTCTTGGCCGAAGACTGTCCAAAGTTCAAATGTGGATATTGAAAAATCTCGTGCAATATGTGAACAAGCTCTAGAGAAGAGCAAGCAAAGCAATATGATCTCATTGTTACCGAAAAGTGCTGTTGCTAGTACGGCCAGTAAACAGCCAGCACACTCACCTGCACACATAACTGGTGGGCATACTTATGCCTTATCACCACAATGCCAGCCTCGGTCTAGCCCGTCAACTTCGGCACAGCAGAATACACAGTCTTTCTTACAACCGGTGGTAAGTAACAACAGTAACACACTGAAGCGCATGTTATCTCAGCCAGCTGCGATTTCTAATCCTCAGCCGCAAACATGTACCATAGTACAGCAGGAGCCGGCGACACAAGTTGTACAAGTGCCACTTTTGACGACCTCTGTGGCCAGTAATCCACAACCACAAACCATTTTAATAGCTGCGCCAAAAAACTCAATGGCGGCTGGTGGACAGGACCAATCACCTTGCTCATTACCAGTCCACCAGCCAGTAACAACTCCAAAGCGCAGCCACCCTGACAGCAACACATCTCCACCAGCTAAATCGCCAGCTATGCAATCATATCCACATTATAGTATTACACATACCTCGAGTACCACCATAAAGCTTGTTCAAGTGCGTAAAACACCAAGCCCAGCCGTTAACAAAGGCGATCACAAGGAATTAATTAAAGCATTAAACAGACCCGCTAGTGTTGGCACTGTCAACACTAAACCGGTTACCGGGACAGATAACTCGACATATTCCCCTCCCCGAGCCTTGAGTGCACCACCAGTAAACAATGATAAGATGTATGTTCAGACAGAATTGGATGACCAGCACGATCCTACATCTGTTACTATCAAACAAGAAACGGGTTTGGGTAAGGATACAAATACGTGGAAAGGACTGGGTGATCATGATGTAAAGCCGAAGATTGAAGATCTGCTTTCAAGTTCGGGTGGAAATACTGGAACACACAATACCATTTCCTCGTTATCTAGTAAGACTGCAATGCTTGCCAAAGCATTAGAATCTCCAGCAGCTGGTGCCAGTCCTCAAGTTGGACTAAATGGTATCAACGGCAGCAGAGCGGATGGTGTTTCAGGTCTGAACATGTTAAATGGAAACGGAGGAGCATTACAATTGGTTCCTTCATCTGCTGCTTCCGGAGCAATGTCGGTTCTGCAACAGTCTATGATGACACAAGCACAACAGTCGGCATCTACGGAGGGAAGCGGTGCGGGGCAGCCAGCCATGAACATTAACTGTGCGTGTAGCCTTAAGGCTATGGTTATGTGTAGTAAATGTGGGGCATTTTGCCATGACGACTGTATCGGACCTTCGAAATTGTGCGTTACATGTATCATTACCAATCAAGTAGAAACTGTAGACTAGTTGTCTAATTAATGTTGAAGGCTGCTACTCTGGCAGTAGTAGTCATCTTTAAAACAATGTAAACAATTGAATGACACAACTGAATGATGACAAATGAAAAATGATTCAATGCTAATTAGAATTTAAACTGCAATGTCTTTAACTGTCTAAATATACAGTGATGGACGTGGATAAAAAGTGCTTGTTGAGTTAATACGTTCAGCAATAAGAATCGCGTTTGAATTGGTGATTAATTTGCCCTTTCAATAATCTTCTAAGCGGTAAAATATTATTCAGTGTAAGCAATGGAGTAACCAAACGTAATTCTCAGTTGAGAAATTTGATTAATCGCAAATAACAGATACGCTTTTATTTGAATTATCCAAGGTTTGGGTATTTTTATGCGTCTTCAGCAGTTATTCATGAAATGGTTAGTAATACTCCTTAAAAACAACAGATAACACAGTTAACATTTGCTATAGTTAGGTGGCCGTATTTGTAGCTCGTATACGTTGTGTGAATGCGTGTGCTCTATTGTTAATATCATGTTCATACACTTGCCACAGCTGGTTGTGAAGCAGTGTAAACGTATTTTAAAGATATATTTGATCAGAGTAAATGGACTGGGTTCTGTCTGGGTTGTTTTCAGATGTGTTTTTAACGTTTTTAGTGTTTGTTTGTTAAATTGATGTAAAAAAACCATTGTTTTAAAACAAAGTACATGTAATTTCTAGTCGAGTACCTACACAGCACAGACGACAGCGTTCGCTTGGTTTCATTTAAAGCTGAAGGTAGATTGCGAGTTTAGGTTATAATTGTATGAGAGTAACCATGACAGTATGTTCAGCATTACTGCTTGCCGTGGTTTATGGTAGAACGCCCGTGAAATCCAGAACTTGGTTTATTTATCCTTTCCATGGGCGGAAAGGGGTCATTTCGTGAACTATGTGTCACAGCTATGTGTATTATAAAATAAATTAATACTAAAATCAATTACTGCTGTATTGTTATTATTTATTCGAAAGGTTAGTTGGTGTTTGATATATTTTAATTACATGTACGTTTATTCTGTACAGAAAATATTAAGAGATAGCGATGTTTTAGTTATTTGGCAGAAGTTTACAAATAGTTTTAATATCGAAAGACTAAACTAAAATCACCGAGTTAATAAAACCATATGAAAAATTGTAAGTATTGACTAGACGGAGAATGGTAGCTTTTTCGGTAGTCTTCAGGTTTCCAGCCTACCGATCGCAAGTATTTTAAGTTTTTGTAGACATGCTATTAACGTTTTTGGAGCCACTTGCCAGTCATATATTTGTGCTCTCATTAAGGCAAGTTTTTTATACAGAACATGGAATGTTCTGAATATAGTATCACAGTGAAACTCGAAATACTAAATCCTGTGTGTTACATGTACCATGATAACATTATGGTTCAGAATTATTAGCCAAACAAAGTATCAAAGTCATTTTTTGCACTTTGAGAATTGTTCATTGACTGCTGTCCAAACATCATGTTTTGCTGAGGTACCATGGGTTGCATTCCCATTGGTTGTTGCATGCCCATCATTCTAGGATTACCCATCATCCGTGGTGGTCCCATCATTCCTTGCTGCATTCCCATCATGCCCATATTGTTTCCCATCATGCCTTGTTGCATTCCCATTCCCGGTGCCATAGTTTGCTGAGGCTGCTGGAGTTGGTTTAGAGAGGGCTTCGGTTTACTTGGCAATAAACTGTCCAGTGACGACATATCCATACTGCCCTGAGCTTGAGCTTTACTTCCTCCACTCATACCAAAGCCCGTGTTCATGCCAGACATGCCACTCTGTCCAAATGTTCCTGAAGTGCCACTTGAAAATCCAGAAGAGTTAGATGCCATTGAGCTCATGGTACTACCACTGGAAAATCCAGGCGTACTAAACGTACCATTGCTACTGCTAAAAGTAGAAACTGGTTTCTTTGGAGCGGAGTTCATACTATTTAGGTTTGAGTTCATCAGAGTCGACGTCAGATCTTTAACTTGTGGTTTATTTGGGGTAGTTGCAGCAGGTTTCGGTTGTAATGTCGTTTTAGTATTATTTGATGTTGGAGATGTCAGAGGCTGCTGTGACTTGAACAGTTTCTGTTGCTCCTGTTGTTGAGCTAATCTTTGCTTTTCTTCCAGCGATAAGTTCACCTGCAAAATGACAATGACTGATGACTTGAATAAACTCATGTTGCGGTATTGATTCAAGTCATTATTAAGGCATTTTTACCAAAGGAAATACGAACTGGACCCATTTTGTTAATAAATAACTTACCTTAGATGCTTGACCCATAAATTTTGCAGGATCCTTCTTTGGAGATGTATTTACATTGGTACTCAGGGACTGCCCACTGTCTGGAGGTTTACTTGATGCACTAGTTGCCATGCTTCCAAAGCCAAAACCACTCATGAATTTGTCCATCTGATAAAGAATAGCACAAATTACATTCGCTACAACAGTGACAAATGAACATTTCATAACTGATTTTATCATCACTATTAGTTAGCAATTTGAAGTGTTTTTCTACGTGGTGATTAAAAGTCATGAAAAAGGACTTGTACTTTGCTTACCATAGTCTCCTGTTTAGGTGCTGAACTAATTCCTGGGACAAGTGCACTTGCATCTTGCACCGATTCTTTTGTAAATTGTAGTGAACTGTTTGATTAAGAACTCATTTCATTACATGTATCTCTCTAATCATATACATGTCTGGTTGTAAATTTATAACAACTCACAGTTGACAGAACAGCAAGGTTGTTAGAAACAGTATTTTTGTAACGTATTATTACTTACTAATCGTAATCATGCAAGCAAAATATACCTTTGTTCTTGTTGTAAGGAATCCAGTTGTTCCAACTTGGCTTTGTGTTCCGACTCAACTTTGTTGATCATTTCATGGATTATGGACATAAAGGCGTTAAACTGGAAGAAGCAATACACGCACATGAATATTTAAACTCAATACCCATATGACTATTATTTCAAAATAATTTTGATTCCTCTAGAAATTTGAGCAGGAAGTATTTTCAGTTCTGTTTACATAGTATTGATTCGGATAGAATACATCGAATTTTCAGTTTTACGTAGGCTAAAGGAAGTTCATTTTACAACTTATTGCTGAACAAATTGTTTCAATATTCCTTGATACCCACCTGCCCAAGATTGAGGTTGTTGTCAATACTGAGCGGTATGAGGAAAGGTAGCACCTTGCTGGCCATCACATCTTTACTAATTCCTAACTTGTCATGTGATAAGGCTACCTTAAATATGCCTGTAAAACATATCAAAATTAAATAGAAATGCTGAATATGAGTGCTATCTTTTAAATTATGTACATCAACTTCAAACTAGAGTAGAGAATCAAAGAGATTCAAAACACGTTACTTTATCGATGGATTGGAAGCAATTTTTACATACCTAGGCAACTCATAAGTACAGCTGGCTCTCTGGAGGGTATGGCTTGTAAAATGGGAAATATCTCGTCTTGGACGTACCATTTGTCCATGTACTCCAACAGTTGACCAAGACATACAAGACAGTTTACTCGAATCTAGAAAGTAAAACAGTGTTACAACATAAGAGGGCTACTTTGACACAAAAATTGTATGGTTACATTGGGATTATTCGTTTGCCATAATCGTTTTCAGAATCGTTTGGCACAGAAAGAAAGTACTTACACTAAGTGTTCCCGTAGACAGACATAACTTTTTGATTCGAGGAACGATGGCATTCTTCATTGACGTGTAGTCAAGCAAACTTGCAAATGTTGGCAATATGCTCAACGTAAGCTCCTACAAAAAATTAAATCTGGGATGTGTACCACCAACAAGTTCCACAAATACACTTGTTCTCAGATAATTTAATATATTTGGAGTGAAGTTTTGGATAGAGCTAAAAGAAGATAAAAATGCTTTTGCATTTCCTACTGATCCGAGCAGAAATTTCATGTGAGAGTTATTTTCACATGCAATCTATATACCTGTATTTGAGGTGTATTCGCTTCGAGTGCCCTGTACACCATGGGCAATACATGATTCTTTATGTCATTTTGTGGTGTCTTTTGCAACAATAAATTCATGTTCTGCAGGAAAATCAGCATCACCTGTAATGAAAAATAAGCATTTTCACATTTGATCGTTATATTGATCGTTCTGTAACTCTTCCTGATTAAGAACTGTACTACAACTACAACTGAGTAAGAAATGTATCCATTGCACACTTACTTGAACGGGTTCCTGAATTTTGAAGATTGGTATCAGTCCTGGAAGTATAAGTCGTGCAAATTCCCTCTCTGTGGCTTGTTCAGAGAGAACTATTATGCTGGGCAAAATGAAAGGAACCATGTCCTTATTCATGCATTCCTTCATTATGCACGGCAGTATTCTTTGTAGTCCCACTCTCTGCAAACATAACCAAACATGTTACGTGTACAACACTTTCAGTGTACATTTGACATGCATCTAAATGAATACAATCTTGTAATTTAAGTAAGGTTAGAAAATCAACAATACAAGTAGAGTCATCCCACCTGGCTTGAACACGGATAATTCGAACTTTGTGCCGGCTCGAACCTTTTAAAATGTCCCACCAATAGTTTTCAGTAAAAAATTAATGTTTTACTTGAACTTCCACTTGGCTCAAACTTTTTGGAGTCTCCGTGAGGGTGCGAGCTTAGCGGGATGACCTGTATTATTGAAGTAATTACCTTAGGCATTTTCGCAATAACTTGCGGAAGACCTTTGAAGAATTGGGACTTTTGAAGGTTATCTCGTTGCATTAGGGAATCAAGGTATTGCAGCGTCATAGCTCCAACGTCTTCAAAGAACGGGATCTGTGCAAATGAATATAAATAAACAACTTGAGTGATTTCAGAGATACAGTAAAACTTGCTTTTAACGGTTACTGTTTTGGGAGCTCACCTGCCTTAAACGGCCAGTTTTGGTTGTAACTTCTTATATTTCATGTTTATTTACATCCACCCTGGTATAAGGCCACCAAATCTGGTCATTTACACCCATTCTGTGGTTATTTTCGTTAATCTTTACAATGTTTTGTAAAGCATTTTTAAAACATTTTGTAGCACTTCCTACCAAAATTAACCAAAAACATTTATGATGGATCTTCTAAATGCATAAGTTTGCTTATAAATTGATAACTGTTGATATCTTTCTTGTAAATTTATCATGTAGTTTCAATTTCAATGTAATAAAAATAGCAATAATAATAAATATACATCATGAGAATAGTAGTAACCATCTGCCATGACACCTCTCCTTGTAAGGTCCCTTGTGTTTTATGGCCACTTTTCGTTGCAAAATTTACTGACCGTTCAAAGCAGGTGCTACTGTATATCGGGTCTAGAAAAAATACTGCAGCATAAGATGGTCAGCTACAAAAAACGTGACCGTATTTACGATCTAATCTGGTCGTCTTTAGGTACTTTAATGTATACAATCCGCTTAAAACATGAAGTTCATCTGGAACACGTGCACCGTAATGATGGAAATGCACGTTATACGAACCTTGGACAGCTGATCTGCATCAGGTCTGACTGTGGGTTCTGTATTCAGTAGCAGTTTGACATGGTCCCTCACTTCATCCGGTATAGCTAGTAAGATGGACTTCTTCAGGTTACGTAACTACAGATTGAAGAGTTATATTGTCAACTTCCAGTTTGTCATAATTACACTACAATTTCTGTAACTATAAAAACATAGCATCTGCAAAGGTGGAAATGTTTGGTAAATAAGACAGTATACATTTACCTCTTCTATATTTTTCTTGTACGTGGCTAACTGGTTGTTGCATTCAAACAGCGGTTTGCCACCATTGAAAACTGCATAGAAGAGAACTCCAAGCGAGTACATATCACTGGATGTATCACAAGTGTGACTCAGGGTATGCTCGGGTGACAAATAATCCAAATGTGGCTGCACACATGGGGGAATATCCATGTTCCACTCACTAAATGGATAATATGGCTGAAAAGATGCACACTCGGTTAAAAACCGATCTAGTTATACAGTAAATTACTCTTTTGCTCCATTTAAGAATTAACTAAAGTTAAACATAGGTTTCTAAACATGTTCGTTCCAACAATGATCTTTCATAATGTAAGAACACAACCTATCTAATAAGAACATCACAAAAAATAGGTCCACACAGTACCGTTCCAATTACCACCATTTATAAATCCTACATTGATAACCGTATCATAACGGTATTTTAAAATAAAAATAGAGCAAAGAAAAATAACCATTTGTCTACCACCCTTACTTGATAATTAATACTAATGGGATTACCTTTGTTTTACCAAGCTTTAACAGAAATGGAATAACGGTGTCTATATCTCAGAATAACACATTTGCTAACACATACACATAATCTGGCTTTATTTTTGTTTAATTTCACAGTTTATGCAGCATAAACTCAATAATTTAATATTGCGTTGGGTTATTATTCATTATTTCTTTTGCTGAATAAATCAAAGTAAGACACTTGAAAATATTCTACACTATTTAACTTACAGCTTGATCAGTTGTGTTTGCATTTCTTATACAGAAGTCAAAACCAGCGATCTTCCATGCCCCACTTTTGTTAAGTACAATAGATTGTGGACAAATGTTGGAATGGACAAGTTTCACATCGTTATGCAGGAATGTTAATCCTTCTGACACCTGTAGGATAAGGCAAAATTCACATGTTTACTTTGAAGTTCACCAATCTCAATTTTAAAATCTCAATTAACTTTCAATAACACTTCCAACTTTAACCTGTGTAGGGAATTTTATGTACCTGTAAAAGCCCATACTTGATTTCCACATCGTACAGCTGATGATCTTTAATCTCCGGTGGCACGGGATTCGGTAAGTTGTCGTGGTTACCCAGAACATTAGCTAAACTTGCAAAGACGGGCTCCGTAGCAAAAGCCAAGCTGTCCCTGTTTAAAAGATTTGAGGTAGTGTTACAATTTCACTTTTAACAACTAGTTAATGATAATACAGGATACATTTAAGTAGTTGTGTTTAATGATAGGAAGCAAGTTGACAGGTGTGTATTGAATACATGGTACAGTCAAACATATTTTCATAATGATACGTGTAGGTATTTAGTTCAGCATCAATTGCATTACCTGGATTCCTCCAATGGGTGCAAAACAGACAATATCTTGGGATGCCTAAGTCTTGTCAACTGAGCCACACCCTTCTTGAGAGTATCAACAATTATATCTTTGTCACGTCTTGAGTACCGATCTATTTGTTTCTTTTCGAACATAAAAATTGAAACTTCCTGCAAATACAACAAATACAAATTTCATAAATACATGTTTATTGATATCGGTGTTGACGGTGACCTTGTGACCTTACTCAGGAAAACTGCAGGGCGTATTCATACCCTTAACGCGTTACATTCTAACATTGGCCGGAGACCTGCCGGAGATCGCAATTGCACATCTTCTTCGTGCATCTTTTCAGATTCCCAACTAATGGGGCACGTTTTTTCAGGCTCCCAACCAATGGCAGGAAAGATGGGCGTCATATTTATTTGGATGTTCAAATAAATATGGCAACGTGGGTCTCCTGCCTGGTAACCTGTAGTGGAGAGTAATGTAACGTAAGTCCAGGCAGGTATCCGGCCAAATTCTAACGCCACTTCTTCACTGGCTTAACATTACACCATTACGTCGGTGTGTTAAGGACGGTACATTTAGATTTCTGAAAATGCACTGTTCGTGATGATGTTGGCATTTTTACCACACCCATTAATACATGTACATGTGGATTCAAAATTCTATCTCCTGTTTGTGTATCTTTTTACAAACCTGTTTTGAAGATCTTGTAATGCCATCGTAAACTTTCCAGAACAGTCCTGGTCCTGCACTAGCTCTGTGAGTATTAACTTCGTAGTCTCTGGTGATGGGATTTCCGGGCAGCGCTTGAGTAACTGTACTCTTTAATCTACTTAACATCTCCATATTTCTGGATTTTGCGTTAGAATCATAAACATGCGGCTTCGGCGAGTCTAAATAAGGCAGCACAATCAACATCAGACAAAATGATCATGAGAAGTTATTTAATCAAAGAAGACTATTGAACAATACCGGTATATGTCACCTAGATGAGAAATATAACTGGTTTAAACTCCCAATTTCTACCTCAAGAACTAAACTTGCACCTCTAAAGTGGTCGGGGGGGGGGGGTGAGGGGGCTTTCACCAAT
>JBCAUI010503072.1:0-13161 GCA_038406195.1 Haplosyllis anthogorgicola | reverse complement strand
TGGAGTTTACTAATTAGTCTAATTAGTAAAGTGAATTTCCAAAAAACTTGACTGTGCTGGGAATCTATGCATGACCATGACACAACACACAATAGGGATCAGTGTTTCTGCCCCATTTAACTATGTAACAATGAACAGGTAACTGGTTATGCACCAGTTGTCACAGATGTCATCACCAAGCACATCCTATCCATTCAATCTATCACTCATCACAAATAATTCTAAATAGAAGCCGTATCAATATGGTCTTTGCGATTGTATAAACCTTATTTAGATACAATCTCCCATAACACAAAAATGCATAAAAAACGTCATTAACACTAACAGAAATTATATCCTACGTATTTGAAAAATTATACAGAGAACTTAATATTTGATTCATAGGGAGAAAAGCACTGCAAGCGTGATACAATGAATATTGCTGAGTTTTATTCGCATCAAAAGCACTGTGTGGATTTCAGTTGGTCTCAGTTATTTATTAGCTAATAAATATATTTATCTTTTTTGGGAAAGGAGTTTTTAATTGTCAAAGTTTTACTGAATTCATCATCCGAAATTATTTTAAAAAGTAATTAATTTATCTTCTTTGCAGTTCTTTCACCTATTACAGTTTGAAAATGAAAACTTAATGTTCTTTCTCAGTCCGTAACAACCGTCTAGTGTGAATAAGGTAAATTAAATACATTGCTTCCAAGCTGAGGTTTTCTTTATGGCACGCAATCATGCTATTTTACACAACTTTTAGCATCACCGCTGCCAACGAAGCGTGTTTGAGCTGGTTACACCCAGGAAAGACGAGATGTATTTTACTGAGGATAGAAGCAATAGGGAAAGTGAAACCAGTACACATTCTCTGAACAACTTGCTACGTATCCCATTCCATCAGGGAAATTGTTGCTTAGGTCCTACAATCTTTTTTTATCATTTTATTAAACGAATAACAAAACAAACTACTCGACCTTTCCTGTAAAACTACTGTTCCCCAAAAGTTGTGAATTTAGGCATTCAGAAAGTTCAGACTATGTAAAATTTTGCTTCATGTAAATTACCGTACAAATGAGCTTAATTTGTGAATCTCTCAAGTGTGATTTCTTTGCCTTCAACCGTAGTTCAACATATTAACACGTGACTTCCAGGATCCTTAATACAACATATCTAATACCAACATGGGATAATTTCATAAAATTATTATCTTGAGACAATGCCTGAGAGACCTTCGGATCAGCTACCTCAAGACAAACCTTGACGTTGTTTAACCCACAAAACTACCATGGTTGGTGGCCTTCACATCCTGATATCCTTTTAAGTCAATTGACACCTTAGAGACACAGCTGCACATCCACTTTCACTTTTCCGTGATCAGAGACACACCTGGTTTAATAGCTTTATTTCATGTAAGGCAATACGGAACTAGCTTCAGGAGAGTTTATTAATAGGCGCACAACTCTCAACCTTCGCTCCAAGTACATCGCCACGGGCCTAGACACATGAAGAGAGGACAGCTGGAACTCCTTACCAAGACAAATGTTCATATGTTACTAGATACAAGAACAACAGAGACATTGTCTTGTGCAGCACAGGTTAGCAGTGTAAGTTTTTGTTTGTTTTTAATTTTTGTTGGACCAGGGTCCATTTCTTGGGCCACTGATTATCCCTGTTTTGGACTTCGTGTGACCGTCCCCGTGGATTTTCAAGCCAGGGTGGATCTCTCACCTGCACTCTTTCTTTCTGTGTATACAGCAGGCTTGCCTTCTTCCTTTCTTGCGTTCCCTCGTCCAAGCAGAGGAGGGCATGCAGCAGTGGCGCTCGACAGTGAAAGTTTGTAGCGCAGGGTGGATAATATTCGATCATTTGTCCAATCACCATTTGCACTTAAAAGGGCTTTTCGAGGAACTCGAGCCTGCTTTGTTAGAAATTTCATGCTATGAGAAGCACAACGCACATTTGTATAGCCCTAAGTTCACTGTGGTAAAAAATAATACAAACGTAATAAGAACATAACCAAAGACACCCCAACGTTGGCATCATGAACGGTCCCGTTTATCGTATTATATTCAGTGTAACTTGTAATGTAAATCCGGCCCTGGAGCTCGGCTCCTGAGGTTCGTTAAATTGTCACTATGTAGCAGCACCATACATGCACAGTACAGCATGTGCAGTTACGCAGCCTATCGCAGCTCAGCTTGGCTGAGATGCTCTAGAGCTTGAGTGCCCACCAATGAGTGCCCAGCTTCCACTGGTATAAAACCCAATGTAATAGGGTAACAAGGAGTCAATTAGTCAGTTAAGTTCTTTAGTCAATTCAGTTAATTCAGTTCTTCAAGTAATATTCAGCTTTTGTATTCATCATTTATGTTATTTGTGCAACTTGACCATTGA
Source organism: Haplosyllis anthogorgicola (assembly GCA_038406195.1). Classification (NCBI taxonomy): domain Eukaryota; kingdom Metazoa; phylum Annelida; class Polychaeta; order Phyllodocida; family Syllidae; genus Haplosyllis; species Haplosyllis anthogorgicola. The sequence continues at coordinate 10,782 of JBCAUI010503072.1, read as the reverse complement.
GTGTTTTATGTGCAATTCGTCTATGCTAGTAATTGTGAAGATGTGCATGGAAATAAAAGGACTTCACATTCGAAAGGAAGCTTCACTGGACACTCCAGTTATCATTACTTGCGTTAAGTGTAAAGAGTAATAGTTCGACCGGAGACAGATCTCAGCAGCAAAACCCTTACCGACGTAAGACCCTTTACGGTCTGTGTATATTGTGAAGTGAGACAGTTACAAATATTCCCCATAGTATCATCTGCACCAGGCCTGTCAGCAGTAAAGACATCTAATGGACACCCGTGTAGCAGCTACGCGTAGTCTTACCGCTCGGTACCACGACATGTATGCAACACAGTGGTAGGACCACGCAATCACACAGCAAAAATGCATGCACTGGAAGGTAGATACTAAGTATGAAACGTAGCTAGAACCTTAGGGAACGTAGTGCATGTATAAGACTCAAGTCGACACCCATACTTTACTAGAATTTCGTGAAAACTTTAAACCTTGCCCTTCAGCGATTTTATGTACAAGTAAATCGCCTGACTCTCAATAAATATAAATCATTATTTCATCAAACATCATTCATTTAAGAAGCAACATTGTAATCAGATTAGAATGTTTTAGCTCTTGACATGCGAACTTCTCGTTTTTGTTTTGATACGGAATAAAATGTCTTTAAACGAGGCAATGAAATCATTACATGTACAATCTGTGGTTAACTGAGGTTAGTTTTGTAATGGATAATAATCGTAAAATGAGGCAGGTGTTTCATCTTCTTTTGTCAGATTCGCAGCGTTTTGTTTCTTCAATAGCTTAGTCACGTCAAAACAAGATATTATCTTGTCGTCTCGTTTGTTTGGAAACGGAATATGAGTTACTCCATTATGAGGGGCTGATAGGAAAACTCATTTGCAAATATATTTTATCATTCCTATACAAAGTGTTATCAATTTATTAAAACTAAAGTAATCAATTAAGACAATTTATAATTAACTCTTACACTTTAAGAAATTGGATTTACACATTTAAAATAATAAAAAGTAATACTTTATTACAACCAAAGCAAACTATTATAACAATTTAGACTTGATGTTTCACAGTTACTGAAAAGTAAGAAAAGTAAAAAATAAGATGACTACCAATTTTTGCCAAGTCTATTTAAAAAGTAAATAAACAAAATGACGAGATATTATCTCGTTTTGACGTGACTAAGTCAATGTACAGCTTCATATTGATAAACACCAACTGTTGAACCTGACTCATCATTTCGTGTGGAACTCAGATCTCCATTCTTAAGAAGACTAAAGAGATCAGGTTTTCAATGAGATAAGGCGTGAATAGTGAATTGTAAATACAACTCTATGTTGTTGTTTCACAGGGAAATTCAAGGGCGCATAAAGTTAATTATGAGTAGATCTACAGTATATCATTGTATAAATACAAACCATTGTCGAATTTACTTACTTTATAGTAAGAGTTACTGTTTTCCGTTGTTTTTGTAAATGAAAATGCCTTCAATCTCATCAGCTTAGTCACGTCAAAACGAAATATTATCTTGTCAATTTATTTGTGTGTAAACAAAATTTGAGTCATTTTGTTGTGAGGGATAATACTTGCAAACATATTTCCAAGTATAGTTTAAGATCTGCATAAATTTTAAGATAAAGTGTTGATTTATTACAAACTAAGCAAATGATGATAACAATTTAAATTTCCAGTTTTACATTTAGCCATGACTACACATGCTAAAATAAAAAATAAGTTGAATATCTATTTTTCCTCAAGTCCATCAAAAAGTTAAAAATTTGACGTAACTAAGGTAATAGCTCTAATATTGAACAGAACGATGATCTTTCCAAAGATGAATTTTACATTGGACTTTATAATACCGTAATGATTAGTTTAAGTCTCTAGACAATTACAAATAGTTTCACTTTTTCGGATAATTTGCATAAAACGTCTCATGACAGAGTTTAAGGCTTGTCTGCAACTGTTGTAGGCCTTGTCCATCCGGATTAATTTGAATATATTTACCCACAATAACCAGACTGCTGAGAGTCATTGTTTTGTTCTAATCTACTTTCGTTCAGTTGTGTAATCTAGTTGAGCAATCTCATTTATATAAACTAGGAATGCATTATGTCTTGTTTAGGAAAAGAAATATTTGCACGTACAGCAGCAGATTTATTAGTTACTTGTGAGGTATATTAATGTATCTTCCCTGCGAATTCCACCTGAGCAGATTTATTAGTTACGTGTGAAGAATATTAATGTATCTTCCCTGCGAATTCCACCTGAGCAAATGGACAGCTACGTTATGTTGCACATTCTTCACAGAGCTCTGTCAGGAAAGGCTTCCCAATTATATTTGATGTGGTAGATACCGTATTTGTCTTTTTATGGTGCATGCCAAAATGATAGCGCATCCCTCTACTTTGCTTTCTTTTCCAACTTACTACTGGAATTTGTCCATTGTAACCCACAAGCATTCCATCAACATAATGTTATAAAAGCACAATATCAGTACACGGAATTTGTATCAGTTTGGGAACAATGGCGCATCAAAAGCACAGCGTGAAATTCTTATGTCTTCTCTTTTGTTCTAGGCGTTTCGAAACTGATACAAATTACGTGTATTGTTTTATTTAATTATGTATGTTAAAAGATGTACACTGCAGAATATATTTACAATCAACAGTGGGTGACCCTGCAATGACAAACTATGGAGGTCAAATTTAACATATTGATATTTCTGGTATTCAAAATTTTGTCCATTGATGTGTCTGCTATTACTAGTCCAAGTAATTTTCTACATAAAGTGTACTTAAACCTAAAAAGTTAGGTCCATTACACATCCAATAATTGAGAAAAAAAGTTTTTTCGTGTAAAAGAGACGTCCCAAAGTCATTGATCTATTGGTACCTTGTTTGCGTAACTGCAATAAATATTGAAAATTCTTAAGTAAAAAAAAATCACAAATACAACGTTACGTAACAAGTTAAGATGTTTATTACCTGCAGCTGATGTTTTATGAGACGCAGGAATCGATCAGCTCAAATTACAATGGTCTACAAGCACGGGCATATTACTGTAATTGTACGGATAACTGATCTGGCTTAAGATATGTCGGATTTATGATACATGCTAAACGTTCATTTGTCGGTCTGAGCCATAAAATTTTGTTGCTAAAGATATTATTATGTGATAAGTATATGCCTTTCTGCCATTGATTTGCGATATATTAGATGAGATTAAAACACATGGGTGCAATTTTTCTTTTTTCTATTTTCAATGGATGATCATACACTATCAGTGCGTTTTCTTAACCGTTAACGCTTTTGCAGGTGTGACATTGGCCTTAACGTGCTAGGTTAAAGCAACGAGATCAACGCTTCAAAATGTGCGCTTACATTTGCGACTCATGTGTTGATGATTACAAAAAACACGCTGTATTTTTTTAGATTTAAAAGTTAAAATTTAATAAATTAAAATGTACAGATTGACAACTTGTGACAAAACGTTTTACTCCTTCCATTATAGAAATTTGAAGTCGCACTGATAACCTTCTGACTATAAAATTTAGATGGCCTTTCAATGACAGGGTCCATTAAGAACATTTTACAGCTATAGTATCGGCTTGGGTCAGAGATAAGGAAAAAAACATAAGTTAGATTCATCCCTTGTGTGTTTTTGCATTCCACGCACGCGCGCAGAACTCCTTATGTAACATTTACTGCGCCAGCTACATGTTATGTTCACGCTGTGGCTGAATAAGGTGGTGAGATGACGAAAAAAAGGAGACTGCGCAGGCACGTTTAACAAGACAATGCATGACCATTAGCCAAACACGTTTCTATTATCTAGTTTGTATTCGTAAGATGTATACTTCAAAGCTGTATAAAGTTGTATGTATAATTCTGTCAAGCTGTGAGTAAGGCCTGGCCACTCATGACAATGTACACCTTACAAAATTATTTACCTATTTTGAAAACAATATCCAATAAAACGAAAAGTATCACAATTTCTTTTATGACCTGAACATTATAAACTATCCTGTAAGTGATGATTTTATTTCATTAGCGAATGCAAAGTCCACAAACGTGTCTAACGTTTGAATTGTTAAAGTTGACCATCTTGTAAGACCAACACTAAGTTGCTCTGATACATAAGCCATCCCCGTCCAGTGTCAATAAGGACATTGGCCGAAGAATAGAAATATAGGCCATTCTATTATGGACTGTGAGCTACACAGAAATGACTGAATTATCAGGCCCGGATCCAGGATTTCCCGTTAGGGGGGGCCGCCATCCCAAAATGTTTCGGAAAACCCCTAAAAATGAGGGAAAATCGCCAAAAAATGAATGAAAATGAAAAAAATTCCGGCCATAGGTGGAAGGGGGGGGATTTTTTATTACCACTCTTTTTTATCAGTATGCCATGCTGAAAATGTATTTGTTTTGGTATTTATTTCGCCATTGATAAAACCTTTTGACGTTTCTTACCTGAAAAAAGATAAAATGGATATCTTTGTCAAAAGATACTTGTCAGCGATCTGAATGGTTGTTTGGCATGTACTTTACTGAGAATTGGTTCTGTAATTAATGAAATTGTATTTTTTGTGTGGTAGAAGAAAGAAACATAGAAATAATCTTACGTAGCAACAAGGGGGTGGGGATCTTGGTAAACTTTTTCCTAACTTTTGACACTGAGTCCAAATCTGCTGAAAATGCATTTTCTCCAGTCCGGGTGGGGGGGGGGAGGGGGGCGGGGCCCTGGTCAACTTTTTGCAATGGCGGCAGAGAACACAAATGTAGATTTCGTCCAATACATAGACCCTCATTGTGAAGCATGAGGGTCAATAAAAATCATTGAGTCTTGCTTTTCAAATACGACTGGGACCATTCTCTGAGCAAAGGCATCTCTTGTCATGTTGTCTGTCACCTGTGGATGACCAGTTGGCACTAGGCCAAAAGTAGGATACGTAGAACGCGATAACCGTCCGTAGTAATCCGTAGATAAATATTATGACATTGAATGTTAATGGAAAATTATACCGAATATTTGTTCTGTTATTAACACACATTAATGACAGATACAAATAATCGTTCAATGTCGCGTGACAAGATTTTCAAATACAAAAACAAATAAAACAATGAATCAACGTACAAATTTATGAAATAATCTATTTTGACAGTGACAGCTTGTTTTGCCCATAGTAATATCAAAAATGAAAGTGTAAGATGTTTGTCAATATTGCACTTAGTTTTTATGATGACGCAACAGGCTATCATTCTTAATTAATAAAGCAGAAGTTTGTGTAACGTAGCATAAAGCCAAGTTATTGTCTGTTTTTGCTTAATTGAAATAATCTTTCTAAAGTTAGTCTTCATGTGTCAGTTTGATACAGTGCGAACGTCAAACTTTTAAAACTATGAAGTATATAAATTGAAACAAAAATTAAATAATTTTAATTTTTTTGCACTTTTTAAACTTTTTACATGAATACGGAAACATATGTAGGTGATGTTTACGTTCTACAGGCAATGCCTGTGCAACAAGTTAAATAAGCACACGTTCTTACATGACACGGTCAAACGTACATGTACATGTCACAAAATAGTCATTGTGTGAGAGAAATGGTACATATGCTTATCATTTTTATGTCAGCGTACATTTTAAGATGTATGCAAATCTAATGGTAGTTCAGCATTCATGGCACAGTACTCAAGCTAGCTATTTGCTTAAACATTAGACAACCATCATTTAAGCATATAGCAACTTAAAATTACGACAAAGTAAACACTTGACAGGCGAGCCCATACGTACTGTTTTTACTTGTTCATCTGGGAAAGTTTTAGTGACTGACTGAAACAATAAAGTCGGTAAACGTAATTTCTTTTTGAGTGCTTTACGCTCCCAAGGCATGCTCCTTAAGCCTTTGAAGACGAACACCTACCAACACGAGGCATGACAAACAGAAGAGTGAGGTGCCTAAAGGAACAATTGCTACTGCTTTATTGCTGCTTTGTATAGGTAGCAAAACACGTATATTTCATCCGAATGCCCGATACAAGGCATCACTGCTATCTGTATCGACGAGAAGGATCTCTGCTTTTCTCTTCCTGTAAGCCGAGCAGTAAGTGGTCACTTTGGTTTGAAGCCATCCAGTAGGGAAATTAAAAAAGTTCGTCCTTTACTTGGTAAAACAATACGGCCTGACGCTTTGTGCACCGGCAAATTATCTCCCTCGTTTCATTAAGATTTGGCATGAAATTTGGGGCATGATTTTACTTGATTTTGTTGATGGTTTGCAAAAAAGATTTTTAGGCATTATCGAATTTTACTTCGCATATGACAGCAGAATTCATTGTGTGCAATATTTTGATATGGCATTAGATTGCAATCTCAACTTTGCATTTGAATGTGCAAACATCACAATGTGACATATCACGCATTTCCATTTTGCCTCTTTACAATCATACTAGTGTAGCCTTTGAGCGTGTATACATACCAGGTAAATAAGAGCTTTATTCATGACTAGTTCTTATCTTGGGTTGCGATAAAGCGATCTTAGCATCCACTTGAGCTAATGTCTTCAAAGTGCATACACAATAGCTGATGGGATGCTGTCATGTTTATTAATATATTTTTACGTCAACCGTTGGAAGAACTGGTGCCAATTTTACACTTTTGCTGCCAAAAGGCATTTTTACAGCTCAACCTCTGGTACTGAAGCACGAATCCCAAACCCACTAGAAAGTTGGCCTTCAGAGTTTACAGGGACATTTTAAGGGACATTTTTAACATTTTGTAGAATGCACACTCGGCTAAAGCCTCGTGCATTAAGTAGTGTAAGGTCTCGTTTTCGGTAATTAACTATTACTTAAACACTCCTAACATTCACAACTACATAACGGGTGCAAGGTCGTTGTGAATATTCTTGATTTCAGTAATAGATCAAAGTAGCATAGAACATTGTAGGATTCTTTGAAGTGAAAATGTCCCCATTGTAAGCACACAAATATACACAAACCTTTTACATCGAAACTAATGATGCGTGTTTGTTTTTATTCTCATTGTTATGAAACTCTTTGTGGACATACAATTAGTTATTTTTAGAAGTAAGGTAAGTCTGTATAATCAAAGCATATACCCATACACTGATTAATTAGTTATATCTAATCATAACAAGCCAGAGTTATTTTTAGCAGAAGCATTGTGTAGATGTGTCATTTTCAGAGAAGTAGGTGCCTTTAATTAATGCTGACCACAGGAAATAAGATGTACTGTTATAAGCGAAACTTACCAGTTCCAACAACGGTAATTCCTAGAGCATTGACTGTGCGCTGTTGTTGCTCATCATTGCAACCCAGTTCTACTGGTTTGCCTTTACGAAAGTATGTTTGGAAAACTCAAAATGAAATTATGAATATATATTGATTAATTCAAGGTATGGTATGATTTAACATTCGCTCTCAATTTAAAAAAAACTTGCTATCTCCATTAAAATATTGAAATTTTACATCACCATTATTGTCTAAGAAACTTTAATTTGCAGTAAGCATGTTTTACTGTTCAAAATGAACACTGACAGTTTATTTGATTTAAGTTCACATTACACACTCGATTGTCAGTCGTTTGGCAAATTATCCGCAACTCTGCCTTGGACTGCAATATCAGTGCACTGAAGACACAGGGCATTGCTCTCTTGTACGCTTATGTACACTGACTGCCAGAAGGCTAATATACATTGACCATTAGGGCTTTTTTTTGCAATCAAGTAGTGATCCGTAAGGTACTTATTGTATTTACTGTGGGCGTACAAGTTATCAAACAGAATGAACAGCTGCAGACCTCCTAGGATGTTTTTAGGGAAACAAACATTGAGTGCAAAAAACACAGTGTTTCCAAAGTTTCAGTTTTCCCAAAGTGTTTAACATCACAAAAAAATTGAACATATCAAGTAGTTATTTGATAAAGATCTACGATGATCTTTCATACCCTAATACAATAGGAACTTCAGTAATTTAGATATTAGACAGCCCTTTAATTAAATGTCAGTTAAAATTAAATAGGGTAATAGGATGATCTATTATGCAACATCTATTGAGAAAAACTAGATTTCTTGTATCATAAAATCTCAATTTGAAAAGCCAAGCTTGTGAGATTCCTTTTGTTACAAAACACGTGGAACATTTGTTTTTGAAGGAAAAACCTCTTGAATGCATCAAGTGGGAAATGGCACTTTTAACCACAAGATTTGTTGGATCACGACTGCTGGACCAAACAGATGTCCAATAATTTCATCTGGTAAACCAGATGTCCAATAATTTCGTCTGGTAAAACAGATGTCCAATAATTCCGTCTAGTAAAACGGAACATAGGATGTTTACTGTTGAATTGACCACCAACCATCGGTTTCATCTTGCGCTTGCCAGCTGTGCATTCAGAAGGAAACTGCTAAGCCATCTACATTATTTACAGTGACATCGTGGGGATTAATTTCCAAAGATACTTCACAAAAATATTGAAATAGTGATTACAAACGTTAACAAGCCTCATCAAATTTCTTCTGTGAAACGCAAGATTAACCAACGTAGCAATTTTAAATTCGTAAGGGATTTCTAATCTTGATGTTTTTCCAAAACTGAGATCAGAAAACGGTTCATACAATACCTATTGGATATGTTGTTGACAATCAAAAAGCGATATTGTACTGTCTTTGAAATTGCACACTTACGAGAGTTGCTTAATTATCCATGAAACTCGATACCTTCAGGAGTAATCTATGTACGTTTTATATTACCATCATAGAACGATGGTAATTTGAATATAAATTTGAGAATTACAGGCTCCAGCTGGTACCTTCCATTGGTGAATGAAATTTCAATTTTTTCACAGCAAATTCCACCCGGGATAATTGACCAACAAATATAAAAATGGAATATGGAGGAAAATAGCGGCCAACAACCCAATTGTCCTCTGAAAACACTTTGTACAAAGTACATGCATTGGTTTATGAAGAAAATAGGAAATGTTCTGCTATTGGTGCAAATCAGATCGGTGGATAAAGCAAAAGTCAAATGCTGCTATGCAACTGTTTTCTTGTCCGTGAAATAATGCGAAATTATATTAGGGTAATACCAACTTCCGGTCATCAATACGGAAAATATTTGTTAAGAGCATAAAGCGTCGATTTCTCACTTCAGCTACATCATGTAGACTACATTTATAAATAATATCATCATTAGTTTGTATCTTGGTTAAGTAATGCTTTCTGCAGGTACGCCTTCCCCATACTTGCGTAAAGGATGTGGAATGGTACTTAAAACGATATGGTCGCAGATTTAGCCCTGGCCATAGCGGAAAGTATGCGAGTACCAGAATTACATACATTAATAATTAAGGAAACTACAGTTACAGACGATTCCCAGGTAAAAATAGTCGTATTCACCCACAGTTTGATGGATGAAAATTTATATTTGATACATTTTCATTGAACAGAAGAACTCTAATTTTCAGCGTAATTACGGCTGACAAAGCTGATCTCATGTCTGATATGGTTGAAAATACAATTTGGTAATACCTGTAATTATATATCATTTCATTGCAAAAGTATAGGCTGTACGATAATTTCGAGTTATTTTATGAGTTTCCTTGCCAATGTGAAGTAATTACATCTAAAAATAGTGTCTAGTATATGTTTTTAGTGAGACAAAATAAGATTTATGCAAACATTTCCTGAATTTACATGGACTTTAATGTCAATGTTGAATTTGCAGAATGGAGATTTAAAACGTACGTTCGTATTAAAATGGTTCCATGTCTAAACCAGGAAAAGGTTGTATTTTTGAAAGCACGACTCATTGAGATAACTGAACAACATTTCCTCAAAGATAATTTATGGCCTCAAAGTTCTCAGGGTCATTCATCAGCTTTTAATATAATTGGCTGAGTAAAGTTAAAGCCTAATATTAAAAATAATAGTGAAGGGGCGGATCAAGAACTTCTCGTTTACGGGGGTACCATTTTCATTCCCAAATCCCTATGAAAAAGAAAGAAATTTTGGCTGTTGGAAGGGGCGAATGAGTAAAACTAAATACTTTATTTCTTTTGTTGTTATTTTTTACAGTATAATCTTAAACGTGTAGTACTTGGGTAAAATGAGCAGAAAAAAGGCTGATTAGCTTGTAACAGGTGGTCATCGAGGTTTTCAGCCATTGACTTTCTAATATTAATGAACTGTTGTACCAGTAAAGTAGATACCAACACGTTGTTCTCGAATTAGTACAAACAACACAAACAGCTTGTTACCTTCTGTTACACTGTAAGTAGCGCAATGTTCCCCTGGTATATTAAGCTGTTGAAGAGCTTAAACTGCTTCGTTGACAACCAGATGCTTTTCACAGAAATCATTATTCCCTTGGAAGCAACTTGTGTGTAGAAACCGCCCATCGATGCACTTACTATTGCTTGAAAGGTTGGCCAAGCTTCTACGTGGCTCATTCCTTCGTTAATTTGACACAATTTGACTTGCAATAGAATTTACAGTTTTCTTATGTAAACGTATATTACTCGGTTTTAAGAAAGGATGCTGTATACTTGGTACCGAACCATCTAATCATATTAGAAAATATTAGAATGTGGTGACATCTTAAATATTTTGAATGGAAACCAATGTTTTGACTTGGAGTAAGTGGAGCATAAAGTGATCTAAATCACTGGGCTGTTGTAAGAGCTAAAACTCAGTCAGCCAAGAAGGCTTCATTGTCAAAGCTGAAAAGAGTTACTAAC
>JBCAUI010503061.1:0-13161 GCA_038406195.1 Haplosyllis anthogorgicola | reverse complement strand
TCATGTAGCATTTAGCAAAGGAATAGTTTAAGCAAGGTACAAGGCTTGCTTAAAGTTTTTACCTTGCTTACACACATTCTTAATTTCACACCTGAAATTAAGCTTTTGACCAGTATCGACTAATAGGAAGAGGTGTTACATAAAATTTCATCCTTGCTTAATTTGTTGTTTGTGAATCCAGAGGTTGAAATTAAGCAAGAAAATAATTTAGCTTCCTTATGTAAGCAATGTCAAAATTAAGCAAAGCAAAATTAAGCATACACATTTGTGAATGGCAGCAATTGTTTCCAGTATGAGAATGGTTTGAAAAAGACCAATGAAGCATGGCCCATCTTTGGAGAATTCCAAAAATGAAAGGCTTTACATTTGTAATTGAAATGGACCATTTGCGATTACAATTGATTACAAGAACTACAAATCGTAAAATAAGCGGCAGATTATCAAGTAAAGACTGTACCCGTTCATCCGTGTAAATATAATACAGTTCACGCGGCTTTATAAAAGCTTTAACGCTTGATGCGTGAAACCACGTAATAACTCATGGTACGTGAAATAACGTAATCATCTAAAATGATTGGACTTAAATGGCTCCTTCTACAAATTGTTTCATTGATTCATTCCTCATTGCGACGAAGGAGATGTAACTTTAGCCATTTACTTGCTGTATGATAAACAGTTCCTCTTCAGTACACGGAATTCGTATTAGAAGTTTAACAATAGCGCATCAAATGCACAGCGTGAAATTCTTTCGTTCTCTCCTTTGTTCTCTTCTTTTCCAAACTGATACGATTTTTGTGTACTGCTCTATTTTACTTTTAACACAAGTTTAATACATTTTTACATTTTCAGAAACAAAAGTTGAAGAAAGATATAATTTTAATTTCATTGTCAAGGTATTGTGGCCTCAAAGGTCCTACTACAGACCCAACCATCTCCATTTTCACAGTGAATGCTTTGCTTAAAGAAGAATTTTGAGAGTAAATTCTCCTTCAATCTTGGATCCTTTCAAATGATTGAATTTTGTTTTGGTGATAGTTCAGTATAGAAATCTATTGATGCCATACTTGTAGAATTGTTAAAACCGTGTTTCAAAAATCTTCTTCGTTTCACGCTGTAAGACGCAGTTTTTATGATAGTTTTCAAATTTTTAAACAACCAAAGTGCTAAGAGATTTAAAGTGATTTAAAGTGATTTTTTCAAAGAAAAGTTAGGACACAAAATAATTTCATTGCTAGATCACATCCAGAAGGAATGTGATAAGTTGGCCACCGTTCTGTGAGAGTATGTATTTTAGTGCCAACCGGTTTTACGTCATTAACCAGATTCTTATCACGAAGAAATCATGTAAAACACGCGAAGCCCAATCCCTTACATAATCACCCCATTTTACTCATTATTGATTCCTCATCAATTATCGACCTATTGATTTTCACTCTGATTTTCCACTGATAGAATTTACACAGTTCTGAGAATCTGAGAATAAATGGGGTTGATGTATTGCATTTTAATTCCCAGAATATTTCATAACTACAATATTTTAAAAAATGTGTAAATTTTTAAACTATATTGGTTCTTGTGAGATAGTTGAATGAAAAATCTTCAGCTTCCTCAAATAAAGACCTGCAAACATTCATTTTATCTTCCAGAGTTCAAGAATATAATACAAAACTCGAAACTTGTGGAAAAATAAAACAATTTCAACTGTGGGTAAATTGATAGGATTTCTTTAAGAAGAAATATCTGTTCATGTCTCTTCATTTTGGGAACAATAGGTTATTTTGTTCGAGTGAAGGACACAGCCATTGAGATAGATTATTACAAAATCAAATCAATTTCAAGACCTGTTACGCACCGATAAAAGGGAATCCTTAAAACGGTCTTTTATCAGTGAAAGGTTAAAAAGAACTTGTCCTTTGTCTTTGCAATAGATTTATTTATGATTGAAGCGAATAACGCTTTGCACCGAGAAAACAATCAAATGTCTGCCGATCAGATCAATTCTTCTCAAATAAAATCAGAGATTGTTCGGTCGTGTGACCTTCAGGATGCACTGAGTCAGGAGATTGTGCTGAAGAACTAGAAACCTTCCGACTCCCGAATAACCACCCGCCTCTACAAACCTTTAAATTTGATTATTTGTTATTGATCACTAATGTTATAAGCAGATCATTCATCTGTTTTGCTGTCTATTTTGTTTCAAATTTTCAGCAGAGAACTCACCCTACCTTTTCGTGAACTATTTTATTAACACTATTAGAACAACTTGTGTGCGGAATTAAAGCTTTATTGAGATTGCCATTTAAATATCACAAGAGATTAAAAAATCATCGTACCTCAATATACCTCAATATACTCCCCGGTTAATCTGGCACAGGTAAAGGCTGTGCTCAGGAGCCTCCCCCCAATTCAATGCAGCCTCCCAGTCAAGGACACCTTAAGCAGCCAAGAGCCTCCTCTCCCCTAACCCCTTATGCCCCTTAACTCTATGGCCTGGTGCCTCTGGCTGCTTAAGGTGCTCTTCAAGTGGCCAGATAAGGTACCCTTAACTGGGAGGCTGCATGGCTGAGCTCAGTCTTTACCTGTGCCAGATTAACCAGGGAGGTATGTTGGGCACACCCAGAACCTGTGCTGGTTTATCCGGGGAGGTAGGTTTTGAAAGAAGTCAACTGAGCATGGGGCACCAGGAATCCCCGAAATTAAGTCCCCGATATTTAAATCCCATGGGCTTGTATTTGGAAAAATCACCCAAATAGAAGCCCATGGGCTTTTAAAGACAAATTTATCTTTAATGTATGGAAAATGCCATTTAAGTGACTTCTTGCAATAGTTTGCTCGCTTTATTTGCCAGAAATATTGTTTTAATCAGTCACTACCCAACCCATTTGTTGTTCATCACTGTATATTTAAAAATTGTGGTTATGTAAAACCAGTTAAATGTAGTATTTAGTGTATGAAATTAAAATGTAGTAAATGTAGTACCTGATCACTTGTGCTTGAATAAAGTATTTACGAACTTTTCTGAAAACAATAAGGAATCCCGTTTAGCAGAAATTGGTGTTAATTGGAAATTACTGTGATGATCCTTGCGCGTAAGTGAGTAAGCATGCGAGCGAAAGATCGACCCTGATCTTGAAATCCATACAGTCATCAAATATTGAGAAAAGGAGCCCATTTTACATCAAAACTTTAAAAAGAAATTCATTTCAATAAATGAAAACAACATATGCCATAGTTTTTTCACAGAGCAGTATCAGTGTAATATCTATTCAGTAGACCAGTAAAATTCCATCTCTTATTTCACTTTCAATTTCGAGCAAAATGAGCCAAAATGAAAACCAAAATTAATGGTTGGACATATTCTTAAATTGATTACATTTAGTATAATTCTAGAGTGAACTCTTTGTTTTATATGACTCAAAAACATGCAGCAAGACGGCAGATTCTACTGCATTGTTGATACTCTAATGTATTTGTATGAGGTAGTGATATATGTAATCCGAACCTGAACTAGACCTGCTCTCATGGCAATCAGACACAGACAGTCGTGATGTCGTAACGAGGCGTGAGATGTGATGTGGGGTAGGGCACAGAACTGAGTGATGGTTAACCGACCAGTCGTTTAATATGTTTTGCTTAGACAAATTGCTTGACGGATTAATAGGCTTTCGATTTTCAAGGAAATATATGAAAATGTTGATGAATCCAAGGATACGATTACTGTTTATATTTTAATTTTATATTTCCTTCCTTACACTCTACATTTTTAAATTTGAATTTAATTTCGATTTTTTGGGATTAATGCAATATTATCTATTTCCCCTTACCTGTAAGGTAGGCTAGTGGTTAACCGACTATTCGTTTTAAAACATTCCGGTTAGCCGGTTTTATCTCCCGGTTACAAGCCCTACATGAAATGTGATGTAAGTGCGGGTGAAATTCGTTTATCCGCTGAAGGTCGCGTGCCTCTTTGACTTTCAAAACTTTTGATTGTGTTTTAGAAACGTGAAATTGTATTGCTACATATGATATGGATATTACCTCTATGTAAGAGTCAATAATAAATAATACTTCCACATGCAGTTTCAATGGAGCAATGGGGAACGTTAGGTTCAGTTTCAGAACATTAGCATGTACCAATGCATCAACAACACAACGTGGACATTTTTTGTTCTCAGATGAATCCAAACTGATGCAAATTTTTGCCCTGTGTTTTTATACGAATTCACGCTAAACAAGCTGACAAATATTTTTAAAATTAGAAATTATGCAAAATAAGTTTTTCTAGCTCAGTTTATGCAAATGTTCCTTTTCTATGATTTTTTCTGTGGAATGTAGAACATTCTCCAATTACATAATTTGTACATGACACGATTCTCCGTTAGACATTTATAAGCGTAACATGATCCTAATGGATGACGTAACGTGATTTACCGGCACCAGGGCAGCAGAAATAGATGTGTAGCAGATTTCAACATTTCTGTTTTCCGCCAGACCATAAGAGACGATAAGCAACAATTTGCCAATATTGGCATTGCCTGTTTCTATCACACAAAATTTTCATCACGCGAGAGCATTGGTTTTGATATTTTACTTTTTGTATAATAGTATCTACATTTTAAGATCTATGCGGATATCAAAATAGTACTCAAGATAGTTATCCGCCCAGTGCTCATAAGCCTTTCCCACAACTTATCGTCAGTTATCGTAGGGCGGAAAACAAAAATAAAATGACATCTGCTACACAAATAATAGGTGAAAGCTGTGGATAATAGAGTTTTGCCTAACTTTATACTGAGTTTTATGAGAGAAAAAATATAAACTCAGAATTTCTGTTGGTTCCATGTAATGATTTTTTGTGGCAGGTTTTATATTTATCTGAACTGTCTATAGCTCAGAATTATTTTTTCACTTGGAAACAACAGAATTTCACCCTTTCAACTGAAGAAAAGTAGACAATTCCCAACTACGATTCTAGGATTAAAGATGGAAGAAACCATTTTCATATCGCCGAATGAATTAGGCAAACTGGTGGCTCAGTATTGGTCACAAAAAATGTATTGGGGATGGCCATCTTTGATTTTGTTCATGTCAAATTTTTGACACTAGTTCAGTTGAGTGCATTGAGACAATATGAATTGTAATTAGTCACAATGGAAGTGTCACATTCACAATAAGTCCGAATGCTTTGACTGTGTGACCAGTCAGCTGGAGCCTGTGCCCATATAAAAGGCAAACTTGCAGGCTAGTTTATTCATTTTTTCCCAGTCACTGCACAGAGAACATTCAGCCTTTTTCCACTAGTCCAGCCTTGCATGCCCATGTATAGGTGTGATCTCTTCAGCACCTAATACTCAAATGACTGAGCAGTTTCAAATTGTTTGACTATACCTATTCTTTCATCTTTAATAATCATTGTAACTTCAATAGAACAAACAAATCTTTTTATGTATGCCTACATATCCCAGGCTGGTTTGCCAACAGCTTGTTGCCAAGCAACATGTAAACGTCACAAAGTTTTCGGAACGTTAGCATTTTTGGCAGACTTTGAATAGCTCCTGTGGTTTGGTTGAGGGAAAGCCCCAGTACTTGGTCCAGTACACAGAATTTGTATCAGTTTTGAAACGTCTAGAACAAAAGAGTGGACTTAAGAATTTCACGCTGTGCTTTTGATGCGCCATTGTTCCCAAACTGATACAAATTCCGTGTACTGTGAAGCCACGTTTAAAATAGTGAGGTTAAGTTACACGTTTTCTCCGTCCTGTATGTTTATGTTCAAAGTAGTGAGGTTTTACTTCATCCTGTACATGTGGGAAAAATTGTTAAATCAGGGCGGGCGGAATAGCTCAGTTGGTTAGTGCAATTGACTTAGTCACGCATCGCTGAGAAGCTCACCACTGCATTGGGAGTTCAAATCCCAGCTGATGCATGTGAGAGGAGCTCTGCTAGCCAGGCCTTATGCACATGTATAGTGTACACCCCTATTGGTGGAAAAGGAAGGTGAAGCGCCAGATGTCAGCCTCTGAATCACTGCACACAAGCAAATAAGAGTGCAGGTGGGAAATCCACCCTGGATTTACAACCCATGGGGAAGGTCACACAAAGTCTTCAACAGGGGTAATCAGAGGCCCCACAAATGGTCACTGGTCCAACAAATTTCTGACATGACTTCACATTATGGGTTAAAAAACACGTATACGGACAGGGCGGAGATAAACGTGGAACTTTAACTCGCTTTTGTGGATCTTTTCATACCTCTGTTCGTCTTGTACCCACTATGCGATTCTTTCGTCGCATGCCCTTTATGTGTAGAAGCCTTGGGTCTTAATAAACAATGAGTAATGGCTGCCTCACCTTACACAGCATCCACAATCAACACTTTATTACTGAAATGGCCTTTTGCTTAAGTAGAAAAGGCGTTTGAATAAACAAACCTGTTTTTGAGGCACTATACGCTAATATATTTGTTTTCGGTGGACAGTCTGGTCTAAGAAATTTTATTTGTATTTTTTTCAAAGAAATTTATTTTTCAGAGAGTGATAAGAAATTATACAAATTGAGTGGTTAATAAGGCTTATTGCCTACTGCACTTCTGTGCGAATTTTGCTACGCACTGGGAAGTAGTGCACTTGTGTTGTATGTGCTGTATTTTGTCTGCTAGTCACTAGGAAATAGTGCAGCCTATGCAGAATCATACAGCCTCACATAACCGACTTACAGTCAACAAGTGGGATCGTTTAAGAAATGTTAATTTCACTTTAGTACACGCAGCTGAGGTCATTTCTTTTTGAACTACTCACATCAATTCATTCTACACAGCAGAGGTCATTTCTACTTGAATTACTCACATTTCTTTATTACACACAGGGGTCATTTCTACTTGAACTGCTCACATCTCTTTATTCAGAAGGCCACGACGAGTAATATATCTGTGTCACCTTCCCGACGATTGCTTTTCCATTGTTATCAGTACATTTGCATCAGCCGAACGTCCATCAACCCCGATGTCCGTGTGATATCAACAGCTTGAAGTCCGAAAGTCCGGCTTCAGTACATAGGACGTTTTTAGACAGAAATTTCGTCAGGCTCACATATGGAAAAGTCTGTCTGGTTTGTTTATTAATAAGCAGACTTCTGCATCTCGGGGTGACAGGTTATATTCGAGGTCTTTACTAATTCAATTTTATTTGCCTAATTAGCCTAATTAACCTAATTTTATAGACAGCATAGTTTCAATTAATAGTAAACATTCAAATTTTAGTAATTTTACCAATTGTAGTTTTTACTAAAATAAGTATCAATATGTACTAAAGATAGTAATCTTACAACTTTTAGTTTTACTATTTTTGGTATAATTACTAAAATTTCTTTTTAAACCAGACATATTCAATTAGGTGAGTTAGGCTAATTAGGTAAAAACTGATTTAGTAAAAACCTCGATTGTTTTACTGTCTTACTGTAGTATAATTTCAGTTTATTTGTAGGTACTTATGCCAGATATAATTTTAGGATTAGATGAATATTTAAAAGTACTTCCAGATGTTGATCTCTACTTGAACAACGATGTCCTGTCTTTCTAACAAAAATATGCAACTTAACCTGTCTCAGAGAGCGTAGACAGAAATATAGTGTTAAAGTTAAGGTTAATGTTCTTTTAGGTCACTAAGATGGTCAACGTTGAAGTCCCAGCAGAAAACTCGCCCAATCTTGGTGTGAGCCATTGATTTGAAGCAACTGAAACACTGATAGCTTGCTTAAGTAGTTTGCTTCCCTTGTATTACTAAAATGTAACTTACTAGATAATGATAAAAGTACATTAGGATCCACCTTGTGCCATGTCAATATTTTTGAAGATGTAAAATATACAAATATAGAAGGAGTTTCGCATCCAAATGGGAGTAATTCATACCTTCCAAAATTGAATGGGAAAATGTCTGAATCACAGTGGGTAGATAAAAAAATAAAGAAGATCTTCCTATCCATGCGATTTTCCGAGTTGCTTTTTGAAAGTTCTCTTTTCATTTTCAAAGTTGTACGAAGGACATGAGAGCAATTGTATTTGCAATTTTTCAGTACCTTATGTCACATTTCCTGTAATGCATTGTTCATATTGTTTTGGTTTGATAACTAAAATGATGTGAGGTTATTTTCTCAATGCTTCAACGTAGTAGATCTCATGGTCTAGACCAAGTAAGAAGTATGGCAATGTGGGCTTATGAACTCCAAGCCGAATGCAGGGTACCAGTGGCTCCAAAATGAACATTTAAAAAATAGGTCTATTTTTATTGTTATTATTGGGTGACATTTATTATTTTAAAAATGTATTTAGGAATGCATAGTCAAAGAGAATCAGACATGGAATTACTTTCAAATGTTTAGCTCGCCGCTCTGCATGAAATTAATTGTTGCAGAGTGCTTAACTTTACGATATGGTGGGACAAGGACCTTGGAAATGTTCACACCTAAGACCTGGGACATGACACACCATTGGCAGATCCAGGTTTTTCCGTACGTGGGGGGCGCCCGGCCCGTGGGGAGGGGGGGCAACCCAATTTTCACATATTTTCGCCCAAAATCGGGGAAAACTGCATGAAAATGAAGATAATTTCGGCCGTGGGGGGGGGGGGGGCGGCGCACCTCCTGCGCCCCCCCCTAAATCCACCAATGCACACCATCACCTAGACTATTTATCTCTTTATGTTAGAACCAGAGCAGAATTACAGAATAACCGCAATCCACAAGGGAGCCATTTGTTACCTTAAGGAAACTTCATGTATCATGTCTTATTATGATCCAGAATTTGATGAGCTTTAGACGAGATTTTAACACGATGAGGGACGGTTCGCCAGTGATTGGATACGGCAGATAAAGGAAAGTATGTATTTCTTTTGTCTTTTCGTGATCATCAGGGCTCCAATAATACTCTTTTTGTCGAGGACCAATTAATGGTTATTTCTGCTCAAATAGCCAGAACAGGCATTAGATACCGGACACCTAAAACACACATAGAAAATGAGTTGAACGTAAAACCTGAGATACTTTACCTTGATTTTTCCCACGTGAGGAAGAGTGTGTTTACGACAAAGGTAAACAAACCCTAAACTACCTATTATCTATTAGCAGCTTACAACACGTAACACAGGAACAAGACCGAAGATTTCGCTTTAGTACCGCCCGCGTATGGGGGATGTTATGTTTTCAGTCGTGTCTGTGTGTGTCTGTGTGTCTGTCCAGGCTATAACTTTTGAACCGCTTGACCTAGAAACTTCATTTTTGGTATGGTGGTACATCTTTATAATATCTAGGTCATGTTTGAGTATCAGGATCATTGGGTCAAGTACAAGGTCACAACAATAAAAAGTGTCAACATTTTTCATGTTGTCTACTAATATCACATGTTATGATGTTTGAGACAAGAAAGTGGGGTCAAGGTCATTTGAAGGTCAAGGTCATTTGAAGGTCAAATTTCTAGATTTTTTGTAATATTTTTCATGTTTTAATAACTATTTGCATTTTAGTTACCATCTGCATTTTAATGACTATTTGCGAAGCGGGCGGTTCGGCCTTTGATTGGAAGGCATTCTTGTGTTTTCATCTTTTTTTCGATTTTTCATGAAAGAAGCTCTTCAGAAACCATTTTGACATCTTGTGTGCAATCCAAACCATAATACGCAAGCAAGGACCTGAGCTGTCAGTCACACAAACTTTTAACACAAACATAACCAAAAGCATTACCTTCTCACCCCGCTCACCCCTTGACGAGTGGTAACAATAGAGTTTACTACAGTTATCGGACCAATAAAATTCTACTAGTCCAGTACCAGTCAATGGATCAAATTGCCCCATGTTGATGAAAATTTGTTAACGTCATAATGTTACATGGTGCAAGTAATGACATGAAAATTACAGTTAAACGCAAAAGATGTCCACAAAAAAGTTCGAGCTTGCAAATATGGCATAAGATTTATGTGACATTTGTCAGCTGGTATTTTCGAACTAGACTGATCGACTATTCCGACTAGTTGCCACTAGTTTTACAAGAGTGAACTGATTGTGCGTTTTTCCGTCCGTCTCTTGAGACTCTTTCCCCGTATGGAAACATTGCAGATGAATTTATGACGATGTTTCAGATAAACTCAATGCTTCCATGTAAGGAGGTTAATTGCACATTGTTGTTTCTGTTCAACAGCTTCTCTTTGATGAAAATAAACATCAATTAATTGAAAAAAAATCTTGAAAATGAAATTAGAACAAAAGCTTGGATTGTGACTGAAATCGATGAAAACCATAGCGTTCAACGCAGCAACAGAGTCATCTAATCTCAATTGCACAATAAGGGTACCAGTGGCCTGTACGAGGCTTATTCTACAACCTTACATGACTTAATAATTCTCTTTTGACTTTATTGACTATTGACTCTATTGTCTCTCTAAATTAGGGTTAACGCCACTGGCTTAATCGCCAATTCTTCTTGCTGAATCTGAGAGAACTCTAATGACTTACATTGTGGACAGTAGGAGATCATTGAGATTGTTGTCTCCATCCAGACTGTACTTGTTGACTATGAGAAAACTCTAACGACTTACATTGTGGAGAGTAGGAGATCATTTAGTTTGTTGTCTCCATCCAGACTATACTTGTTGACTATGACCTCGGTATCCTCAAAGATGGGCTCGAGACTAGAATTACCCGTCGACAGCTTGTCGTACTTATTCCTGATCTTGAAACTCATAGTGTGAAGTTCTGTATGATTCTAAATCCGGGTGGCTCTGACAAAACCTTAGGTCTTGCTGCGATAGGTTGTGAGTTCGACTATTGTCATGACTCAAATATCACCGATCCACATGGCACAACAGTTTCAAATGTATTTTCATAAAGGATTCTTTCCCAGTGGGTATCCACGAATTATGATTTGAATGCAATTTGGTGTGACATCCTGGTAGAAAATACAATTGGAAACGCACAATAAAAATCTTTTCCAAAATTAAACTTACAAGTGTGTTTCCAAAACCAAATCTATTTTCAGCTTTCACTGCCTGTAAAAAACGGTTTTCATAAGTCTAACCGAATCATGACAAACATTTGCAATTTTCAATCTTTCTCTCGATATTGAACTCATTTTGAGCGTTGTTATACTTTATCGGTCAATCCACGTTACAACCAATTCTTCCATAAGCACAAAATATATCGTTCACCAGACAAAACAAATCTTCGCACGAGATGAACTGTAGAACTTTATTTAAGATCATCATCAGTGTCACCAGAGTACATCACATCCCTGTGGTGGTCTCTGGTTCAAGAAAAAACCGTACTCCATGCTGTTTATGGTAC
Source organism: Haplosyllis anthogorgicola (assembly GCA_038406195.1). Lineage (NCBI taxonomy): Eukaryota > Metazoa > Annelida > Polychaeta > Phyllodocida > Syllidae > Haplosyllis > Haplosyllis anthogorgicola. The sequence continues at coordinate 1,833 of JBCAUI010503061.1, read as the reverse complement.
AAGACGAACGTCCGTGTAGTTCATGTTTAAGTTCATCACTGTCAAGCAGTTTCAGTTCAAATTGTTATTACACTTTTAATTCCATAAACATTTGGCAATAATTACACTGTAATAAACATCCATAATTGTTCTCATATTGTATCATTCCAATGTAACTCAGTGATTTTATTGTTTTTCTTATTGAACTGCACGTTTTCTGATGTTTCTACTCCAGTTAAGAACCGAAGCTAAGCATAGTCAACACTTACTATTCCAATTGCTTTTCGAACTAACTTTTAAATTCCTGATTTCTAGCTAAGATCTAGATTTAGTCCACTTCAGTTGAGGGCATCTCAAGAATTTAAGTCAGTTTAACAACAATAGATTGCGTAAGCACAGCGTGGTGCTTAAAAAGGGTCCAGTTTTTTCAAAGAACTTAAACTGTGTGTTTAGTTTCATCGTTTTATCAAGATCCCTTAAATCACTTGGTTATCTAATGCAGAATCATTATGTAATCCTAAGTTAATTGCAGCTGTATGTTACATAACACATGATATCAACACATTAACATCTCAATCAGTTCTGCGCACAAAACTATTATGCATCATCCTTCATTCTCCAACCAACTATTCATGTCGCTTATTAAATTATGCACCATCTTAAACACTGCAGTATAAAACCACATTAGTCCCCAGAGAGATGCCCATATAAGGCTATGAAAAAGAAGCACTTAAGAGTCTATAAGTGATAACATGAAGCTGTGTGGAACTTGTCCATCAATGGTAAAGTGTACAACATCTACAGAGAGACAATGGTCTGTTTACACAGTGGTGCCAATCCTGGGTAAACCCACGGGGCCCACTTCACGAAAATCAAATACACAGTTTGAGAAAGGTTCATCACAATAAAATTACATTGAGTTGCTCCATGGGTCTCACATCGGATTGGCCTGTGATATTTACTTTTGTGAAATATCAACCATTTAATATTAATGAAATATAAACTTTTTTCTAACATTTGTTGGACTAGGGTCCATTTTTGGGGTTACTGGTTATCCCTGTTTTAGACTTCGTGTGACCTTCCCCATGGGTTTTGAAGCCAAGGTGGATCTCACGTCTGCACTATTACCACTTGTGTGCATAATGCCATTATGTGTCACCATTTTTAAATGAATTTAAATGAATTTTAATGCCAGTTTTTTAAAATGAAGACCACACGGTCATATCGAATTTAATTCGATGGACAATTAGCTAAACTGTTAGTGAAACAGTCTCTAAATGAGCCACTGAAACAGCAACATGCCTCTACATAAAACACAAAGCCATTTCATACCAAATACACTTGCTGCAGCTGGAACTGATGAACAAAGCTTATCTCAGTTATTTTTAGGAACAATAAATATTAATTGTGGGGTTGGTACTTAAAAGAGATCCTAACTGAAAATGCTTGAGAAAAGTCACGTGCGAACATACTTATGTGAAAACAGCACTTTGATTTCAACTAAACATTTTATTTATTTACTTTTTATTGTCAAAAAATATTTCGAAAACTCCAAGTAAGGAGGCCGGTTTTAATTCTTTCGAGTAGTGAACCCGGTATTACGTGATTTTGGTCTTGAATTCTTTTTCTAAAGATAAGAATATAATTGTCACGTGGTTTTAATTCTTTGCCAGAGGCGTGTGTATAGATTTAACGCAATAGAGCACTCGAACAAGCAGATATGTGCGAGATGAAGACTCTTTTATTGTGATTGATAACTCAAGGAGTTTTAGCAGACTCTCAACTTCTACAAAGACCCTGTGAATAATAAATATTCATTTAGTTCATACAATTAGAATGTTCTTTAATTCAATG
>JBCAUI010503050.1:0-13163 GCA_038406195.1 Haplosyllis anthogorgicola | reverse complement strand
ATGAATTATGGCCATAAAGTACGTCAATGATGTATGGGGATGAGCTGTGGGGATGGACCCCCTGCCCCCCCCCCTGCCCCCCCCCCAGGTGAGGACGAGGTATGGGGATGAGGTATAGGCATGAATTATGGCCATAAAGTATGGCATGATGTATGGGGATGAGGTCTGGGGATGGACCCCCCAACTTTCACATGGACTGGCATTCCCTAACCGTGCGAAGCATGGGTTTCACCTAGTGTATGTAAAAAAGTTTAAAGTGTTCTTGATATTCATTGTTTTTGCACAATAGTACAAATATGGCTCACACTTTAAAGTTCTCGCCAGGAAATCACTTGGGAACTTACCCAACCTTGGAGTAAGGTAATGTTACAGTGAGCCAGCAACTCACAGTGATGGGTTCAGGTGGCAGTTACACAATCGTACCCTCCCAAATAGGACTGGTACCAACTTTACACCTCAGTGTGAGGATAGTGAAACATAAACATTTAATCCCTTCAAGCATGTTGGAGATATATTCTTGCACAGTCACACAAGTTATTAGTTTTATGAGATTAGATTTTCTTTGTTGAATAACAAAGACCAAAGCAGAGAAGTAAACAGCTTAAGAACAGATACATTCAGTCGTCATAATATCTAACTTGAAACACCTGTAAAAAATCTATATGAATCGTATGGTTTTAGACAGTAAAACAATAAAATTGACAAAAGTTGTGAAGAACTTTTTTCAACACAATTTATGTTCTCTTTTTTCTACTCTATTCTGTTGTATTCTATTGTTTTGTTCATTTCAATGAATAAATCGTAAAATCAAAAGGATTGAAAAAAATTATTACACTTCGCTGACTTTCTGTGCAGTTGGATTAATAACAGAGTTTCCATGAAGGCGGAGTTGTTCATTATGAGTTAATATTCATTCTAAATACAGTAGATCTCCCTTGAAAGGGCAGCATTTTCTCAAAGTCAAATCGCCCGTAAATGAGGAGTGCCCTCACAAAAAGGTCGTTTATCATAAACAATATTATGTTGACATCCAGGTGTTAATTGTAAGTAACTGTTAAATTATTCAAGCACATCTCAGTTATGTTTGTTACTCTACTCAAAGTCTATTTAACTGCTTGGACTGCTATTTAAATAACTTCTCTGATCCAGATCAGGCCCATTCACAGCACTGAGCTGCTCAGTTGAGCAAAGGTGGTCATTTTCATGCACTTTATTATCCAAAAATGCCCTTAAAATCGGCAAAACTAGTGCCTGGGTATTTGCGGGTCTGCCCTTAAAACAAACATGAAATACTAAGATAAAAAAATTCTTGGCCACAAATTGCCCGTAAACGAGGAGTGCCTTTACAAAAGGGTGCCCTTTGAAAAGGAGTTGTACTGTATGTAGCTAATACATGGTTAATTAGATGATGCAAAAATACGTGGATGGAATTAATCTTGTTTCATGTTAAATGTTCCATTCCTCTAAATTTGCAGTCGTTCTCACTTCATCGCTTGTTGACATAGGTCTTTAGGTCTGCAAAATTAAATCTGTCCTCTGTACCAGGAATATATTGACCTAACAAGCCATTGCTGAGTTCAAAATGATCCACAGCTTTATTTTGCTTACGAATGCGTTGGAGACTAAGCTTCCTGTATTGACTAAATTCATTTTGCAAAGCAGCCCATATTCAGTTGCATACAAGGTACATCAGTGAACCAAAATATATTGAGTAAATAAAGGTCGCTGTTTGTTTTGACTGTCGTTTTAAGTGTGTGTGTGTGTGTGTGTGTGTGTCATTGTGATGTGTGGTCATTGATGGTCATTCTCCTTCTAAAGCCTTACCAACTCTGTAGACAAAATTTTTCTTTTGTCAGTTGCATGTATACAAGCAATATATTTTGAACCAACAAGTTAGAAGGCATATTCCGCATTAGACTGGACAGACAATCTGATTAGGCGGATAATACAGGGATACATTACTGTCTACGAACGACCCATCACACAATCAATACCAGTGACTCTTACTTACAAACCACAATCCTTCTTGAAACATTGATACTGTTTACGATACATCCTACAGTTGCAAATGTGCATCTGTCATTTCTACAACGTAGATTTATAATAATGCAAAAGATATTAGATAATGTTAGTACAGCATGTATTGACATTTTAGTCAGGCCATTTGTTGCAAATATATATATCTGCAGACACACACCCTTACGCAGTTTCCCTGCAGTATTTATTTTATTTGTCCTTATTTTTGAGGCGGGTTTCAAGGAGAAACTACATGTAATTCAGCATGTCCCTTTCAAATTATAATACTGCATCTTTTCCTGTCTTACATTAAGTTTACCTTAGTTTCAAGTTTAGAACTTCAATGTCCTCTTAAGTTAAACAGAAAGGTCACAGTACAATACAGTACCAGGACACAATAACTTACGAGAATCAGATTCTCAGGAGATATACGACAGACCACGGAGAAGGAGTGAAATCTGTCCTCTGACAAATGTACAACGACAACAAGTTAGACAAACGTGGAGAGTAGGTTGATGTATTCCCGACGATATCAACCGAGCGGATGTCTGCGAGGGAGAAGTCAAAAACAAGCGCACTCTGCCTGGTCAAATGTTTTTATGATGTCACCGGTTCAGTTTTAATTGTGCTAGTAAGATATAATGAGAATCCGTCAGATAAAATTGGTATTATGGAAACACCTACATGAGACATCATTGAAAGTTCAATTGACTACCACACAACTTGAGTTCATGCTAGCAATAACCTGTATCAGTTACACAACAATGAAATGTCCTTACAAATTGAACTAATGAACAATTTTCCGTCATTTAAAAATCAATTATTAGTATGTATGTAATGATCTCCATCGTAAGTTTTTTCTATTCTGAGACCGTGCCATATGGTTGAGAGTCCTTTGGTCTGACATTGCCTGACCCCCACAAACTCTCAATGTTGTCACTAAGTCTACACATTATGATGGATTGCCTCAATACAATTGAAATGCTTCTCTAATTTCCTGTAGAGATAATCCTAGGTTTGTTGAGGAAATAAAATCTAGTAGTCCCACGATATCCTAGATACCTGTCTAGAAATTCTTCACCACTATTCTCATTATTTTGACGGCATGTTTTACGAAATCAAAGATTCACATTTGTGTTTTATGGGCTAAAAAGTTTCATTTTCTTCGAGAACAAATGACTAATGTTAATTGAGTACACTGGAATAGATAAGAAAAGAAATATCTCTGTTAAACACTTTCATTCTTGTTAATGCCTTGGCACTTAGTGTGGTGAACACTGTTGCATTTCAACAGACCGCCACGACATATTCGACTCTTGATAATGTAATGACTGCTTTATGCATTATTCGTCTTGAACTGATCATGACAAGTATGTGTTAGTGGAAGGTATATTCCTTATTGCAGAATATTTTTTAGAAAACTCCCACATAATGAATCAGAAAAAGACAAAGTAGTCACTGGACATCAATTTGTTTTGCGACCAGAATTCCTCTGGGAGAACTACATGTATACAGAGACATCTACATGAGACATCAGTGTATGTTTAATTCAACACTCTGCCGGTTTTCTTGTAGCTTTTGATTGTGAAACCGAAGCTACAAGAAAATAACCTGGTGCTGACCTGATCACAAAATCTTAATGTCAATATTTATTCACAAAATGTGGTAATGACCAAAGTTCCAGGCGGAACTTTACACAAATACAAGTTCAGGATTAAATTATCGTGGATTTTCTACTAAGAGAATATTCGTCTGATTCTGAAAGACTTCGACTTTCTTTTTTAAGTAACAAGAACACCAACATCAACCTCATTGACCATTTATTATCTTTTTTTCGCAATTTTCCAGTTTTTTCTTTTGTTTTTTAGCAACATAGTCATTAATATTACTTTTTCAATAAGTTAGAAAAAAGTCGCCTTCACAGAAATTTGATTCTACGTTCTAAGAACAACAGAAATGGTTGACTTTGTGAAACTTTTCTCATCTATTTAAAGAGAAATTGATAGCAGAGCTCGAAAGATCAGGAGATTTGATGGACCAATGTGAGTTGGACCTGTAACTCTGAAGGTTCAGGACCTCGGATCAATACTGGGTTGACATCTTAATATCCACAGGTTACAAAGATTGCTAAATCAATTGCGTGCATCTGGGCTCTTCTTCTTTTTACGATCTCTTTTAAAGCAAATGTCTTGGAACAATATGCGAAATTAAAGCAAGTTAAATTGACAGTAGATAGAAGAAAATCAATTGGAAGAATTTGACAGTGTGGTATTATTCGCATTAGGAACATTGAAATTCTTTTGTTACCCAACGGGAATCACACGAATAGGATTTTCCTGTGCTCTATACTTTTAAAATGCAATTCTTGGTTAATTATCACGAATAAACTCTTAACAGTTCTACTAAAGAAATATAGGATTTCAAAAAGAAAATAATACAAGAAATTCTGAGAACAATAAAAGCATACACACTGGTGGCTATGCTTTGTAACTGTAGAATCTTAATTTTAATTCAATGTCCCAATACTAGTTTTGGGAATAATAAAAAGTATGACAGTCTTATTTAGACCAGTCCGTTATGATATAAATGTTGTGAGCGGCTTCAAAGGCCTTGTCATTTCTCAATCCATTCTGAAATCCTCAACTTTTAATCTTATGGTCATTAGACATGTTCGAAAGATGTTGACAAAATGTGACATTTCGATTTAAATCGTAAACCATTGAACGGAAATTCTTTCCAGATTACTCAGAAGATGTGTAGCCTCATGGAAATGGAGCTCTGAATGGTTTTAATAAGAGTTGTCAATAAGCGCCTAAGATTTTCCATTTTGTCCTCTTTCCTTGACTTAATACATGACAGCAGGGTTTCAGTGAAGTCAACATCAATGTTAAAGTTAAATCCATTTAAAGTATAATAGGAACCATTGTGTGAGCTCTAATTACTTCTGACAAGGCAAGACTATGAAATGGAAATGCCTTGTACACTCAACTTTAATGATTCAGTGAGGAATATCGCTACAGAAAAGATTTGGATATACTGTTTCGAAATTCGGACTTTCAATTAGCCACATTCTGTATTAAAAATGCGCGTTTATTTCGCTTTATGTTTACCAAACAAACATCTATTCTGTAACAAGTATGTGACATTTAGATTGCATAAAAACTAAAAAGAAAACATTCTTGTTAAAAGGTTTGATTAATTAATTAGTTAACATATGTGATACATTGGAAATAAAGGATAAGAGTTTGTAATGTTCATGCGCAACCAGCACAGCCGCGTAAAGTATGCAGATTCAAGACGTCATCACCAACATGACGGTGAACAGTCAGCAATAATATTGAAGAACAGGAACCATAAAACAAAGCTCTGTCTGCGGAGAAAATAATTGTCATTGCTTTTAATGATGTTGTAGTGCATCTCATTTTTAGGTGAACCGTTGGGAAAAACAAATCATTATGTGCCCACGCTTGTAATTTGGCATGGAGGAAAGTAGATTAATCAATGAACAGGCATGTTTCTTCTTATTATTTCGGTCTCTCTCGGTTCTCCGTCCAATAGGACGATTCAAGAGGTTTCGTCTTTTACGTAGATTCACCAAAAAAGAGAAAGAATCTGTCCACACAGGAAGCATTCCGAAGTCAAATTATTGTGCCTGGTGACTTGGGTACATCCAGTACTTGGCTGATTTGGACATGTTGTAATCATTTTAATACCCTTTTAACACTGCTTCATTGTCCTACAAGGTTCACGCTTGACAGGATTTATGCAGTTAAAACAAAAATTGACACACCTGGAGACAACTATTCATCAAATGCTTATTCGTATAAATTCAGCACCCTTTTACTCACCCAGAGCGACATAAACAAAAAACCGTAATCTAATCTTCGTACTTTTGACTTCATATACAAAACAACAGGAGTTGAAAGAAATACAGTGCTGGTAGCATTTTGTACGGATCCACACAATTGTAAACTAACAATGTCTGGCAATGCCTGGCAGCTTTTACCCAACATCTCACAAGTGGCTGTGTCACACAGAGATGTATCATTATCTTCACTTATTTACACTGTTAGTCAACATGTGCCAAAACACAGCAAAAAATACGAACGAAAGGTTATCCAAGCTAATTATTTTATAATGAACTTCTCGTAAGTTTCCGGAATATAATTTACTTCCTTTTTATACCTTTCGTTCTTCTGTCAACAAGTTAAGATTACAAACCATGAGGGACTAAAAGTCGACTTTTTTCAATCGGTTGCTAAAAGTATTGATTCCAAATCTCCAAGTATTTTATGTTGGGCATACCCGATACGAAGATCAGGTAAATTTTCAAATAATATAGTTATAATCTCCTGATAGTACCATTCTGTTATCGGTGCCCAGTTGTCTCTAGAACGTAAAATATCAATGCAAATATCAATTTCAAATTAAACATAATTATTTTCCTGCAGATTTTGACAAACTTTTTTGAACATAATGTCAAAAGTATGATATGAATATACATCAAACAATATCCGCTGTAAGCAAACTAAATATTTTCAATGTTCTCTGAATGTCAACTGATAAGGCGTAGCGTGGCTAAAATATGTGCAGGACAACGTCACAAGCCCGTTCCTGAGAGATCAATGAAGGACCTACTCATTGTAACTTATTTCTCTGCCTCCAGTGGAAAGTGCAAATCATTATTCTAGTAGGCTTGTAATTTGACATGGTGGAAAAGTGGACTCAATCAATGTGAAGTCATGTTTCTTCTGATTAGCCGATTGCAAATAAGGACTTGCTGGACAATTCCACACATTGCTGTATGAAGTGTATGTCAGGACATAAGAAATGTCTGTGTTGTACCGGGGAGAAAAGTGGGTCAACAATTGCTACTTCTTTAGTTTATCATCTGTTCCAAAGATAACAAATATTTAGTATATAATAATTAATAAGTATAATTATAATTGAATGCTTATTAATAAGCTTGTATGGATATGCGTTGTTTATATTTTTAGTTCTATCTATGTTCTTTTCTTTGTTGCAATGAAATTTTAACTTTTAATAATTTTGTTGATAATATCCAGCTTGGGTTAAGCCGTTTTCATTTACAAATATCTGTATTGTGAGATTGGTGTACATTTTGACTGCAGTAATACCAGTACAAAAAGACCCAATGTGACAAACAGAATTCGTCCCCAACTAAATTATACAAAAGATATGTCTTCTTTCTCCTATTCAACGTTAAATGTAATCCCATAAGAAGGCAGAGTAATTTCCCTGCAGGCATCAATGGAAATTGGAAAACTTTCGTTTCCAGAAGACTTAGTTGAATTTGTTTCTTCAACTACCCTTCACGGGTTTCTGGTAGAAAAAGGCATTTGCAACTGATGCGGGGTTTTTTTGCGAAACCTAAGCAGCACGTGAAAATGTGTTGTATGTTACAAACATTCAATATGGCCCATTTTAAAGAGCTTCTGACACCTTTCTGATACAGTCAGACGATGTACTGAAATGGCCTCTGAAAAGATTGATGAAATTCACAAAGGGTGACTTCAATCAGACAAAAACATGCCAAGGTATTGATTGAGCATCTGCTAGTATGCCACAGATATTTTTCAGGAGAGCACTAAATTTACTGTGTAATCTTTCTTTGCATCGCAACGTTGGAATATTCTTTACAAAGTGTCCTATTGAATCATGCACTAATTATTTGCTTAATATCACAAGTGTAACGTGAAGAGGTTATTCACCATGGAACAGTCGGAACTTTTTGGAATAGTGACAGTGGTGGGTTCAGTATTTGACTGAATAGAAAGACTAACAGGTCCCGTGCAGCCATAACCTCTCTTCTCTTCTATATCGTCTTGGCTTGATATAATCAAAATTATTCTCAATATGAAAAAGCCTCAAAATTGGCTCTGAGTATATTTGAGCAATATTTCTCTGAGGCGAATTATATTGAACATACAAAGTAATCCATAATTGTATATCTGAAGGTACAACTGAGGGCCTCTCTTGTATGATCAATCAGTGTATGAACATGCTTTCATGATTACCCAACCCATCCCTTGAGAGGTAAGAAGATTTACTGTGTGTCCTTGTGGGAAAAGTGAGATACATTTCCAATCCTGGTTCATCTTTAACTGTACAAGTGCTAAGGAACAGAACTGTCACAGCAAACCTTTGATTTTTACATCATCTGTCAATGGATCAATGAGATACTCTTCTCAGAAGCGCAGTGCATGCATGAACTGCAAAGAGAAACTGACTTTAATGCATGATCCACATTCAGCATAAATTCTATGGAATAATTTTCGATTTGGATTTATCTGGTAGATGCAATTGTCAATTTCTACCTAGGTTTTACTTTTTGATACTTTTCAATATGTGCCATGACTTGGAATCTGTTCAAAAATTTTGGCAACCATTTGGTCAAACCAACCCAAATCAAATGTGTCATGGTTTCCTTCCTTATCATTCGTCATCAGCTATGGCTTGAAGCGCCCTAACTAAGAAAGGTGAAATCTTCTAAATTAGGTTACAATGTTCATAAGGACGCATTGTACCTGTATTGCGTGCCAATTTCCACAGAAGGTTAGCCTCAACAAGATTTACAGAAGGTTGACTTGCTCCTGTCAGGTCCTAATTTTTTGTGACAGGCCATGCGTAATGAAGAGCAAGGCTTCGAAGAAATATTGTTATCATTACAACGTGGTTATGTGCTCAACGGAAAATGTGACTCACATATCACGACAGAAGACTGAGATGGTGGTTAAGGAGTTCTTTTCTCCATATGTATTTCAAAGAAATGGAAATGGCAAAAAGGCAACTTTTGACCAGAAACAAGTATATATCGTAGTCCATTCAGGATTTTAGGTTGTGATGCCTTATCGATTCAGATTTTATAGTTCAAGAGATGAAGTTCATGACATCTTGAAACATGATCAACTCTTTCCGACAGCACACTTTATCATCCCATTTAGTATGTAATATGACTTTATAAAAATGCAAATATGACGTCCAGAACCAGAGAAAAAGTAGTATTTATTTCGGACGGTTTGGGAACAGAAGAATCCCACATGGTGCAGTTGATACAGATTAAACCGTGTAGAGTTCTATCGTACCAAAATTAATAGAATTTTTTAGATTGGAAACTGGAACAAAATTAAGCTGGTTACTCAATCTTTTTATATTCCTGGTTTCCTGGTTACTACCAAAGATATGGCTCTCTTATAAATAGGAGTAATCTAGTATGCAGTGAACTTTGCAAATGTTCTTATCACCATTTCCAGTCCAGTGAACAATATGCACATTATCGTTGGATGGTAGTATGACATGGTGAAAGATATGACGTCTCATCATATCATAGTGTCCACTCATCCTTCATTAGGCTTTTTGTAGACCTCTAATCTATTCAAGTTCAGCAGTAAAAGTCTTATCCAAGTCCAATTACATTTGAACAAACATGGATACGCATTCTAGATCCCGATTTGGGGCACCGTACTTAAATTAATTTGAAATTGATGTCAATAATGGCAAAAATTGTAGTGCAATTCTTTATTTAATTACATATTACTATTAATTTTTTTCAAAATTGCAGATATTTATGACAGAACTTTTATATTCAAAGTCACTTTCTTTCTTTTTTGAAGAAGAAGATTTCTAGGAGGTACAAAGATTTGGATTCTGTTTTCTCCTCGTCTTTAAATCTCAGTCTAACTACACATCTGAAGTTTTATAATCTCATTTACAAGATTTAAGGCAGATACCAAAAGATTTAAAAACGCCATTTCACTCAGCCAGCGATGTTAAATCTAACATAAAACTACATCAAAAGAGGAATTATTGCCGGGGAGAAGCGCAATAAATAGAGGGAATCAAACGTAATTGAGCGTTGTAACTTAGGCATCCCAGAGCATTACAAGGCAATTTTACTTTCAGGTTTCTCGGCAGACAATGCATCCCTCGGAATTGGATTGTCTTGGTACAATCAATAGATTCTGACAAGGGACAGAGCCAAGTCTTCTGAGGACATTGGACTTTTCCCAAATTGCGTTAGAAGAGCCACAATGAAACTAACTAACGACACTGCCTGGGTCGCCCGAATATCTTGCTTCAAGAGTCAGCCGCAGTCTCCAGCAATTATTACCGCCCGCGTATGCCTGAAGGTTATGTTTTCAATCGTGTCTGCGTGTCTGTCCGTCTGTCCAGGCTATAACCTTTGAATGGCTCGACCTAGAAACTTCATTTTTGGTTTACAGATACATCTTCATTATATCTAGGTCAAGTTTGAGTATCAAGGTCATTTGGGTCTATTTCAAGGTTATATCAATAAAAAAAGTGTCAAAATTTTTAGTGTTGTCTGCTAATATCACATGTTATGATATTTGAGACAAGTAAATGGGGCCAGGGTCAAAATATAGGTCAAGGTCTAATGAAGGTCAAGGTCATTTGGAGGTCAAATTTCTAGATTTTTGTAATTTTTTCATGTTTTAATAACTATTTGCATTTTAGTTGCTATTTGCATTTCAATGACTATTTGCGAAGCAGGCGGTTCAGCCTTTGATTGGAAGGCATTCTTCTTTTCAATAACATTTAATAATACTGAAAAGAAATAAGCAAAGTTTGAAGAAAAGGTAAGGACCCTTTGGAACCGCCTCACTGCCCCCGCCCCCAAGATGAACAGCTTTTTGTCCCGTTAAGGAAAACCTTGTTAACATGAAGTAACGACAAAACAGAACATTGAAGAAATACATGGGTAATGCATTGGCGGATCTAGGGGGCGCCGCCGGTGCGTGCCCCCCCCCCCAACGGCCCAAAAATTCTTCGTTTTCATGTGCTTTCCGCTAAATTTTGGGCGAAAATAGGGTTGGCGCCCCCCCTCAACGGGCCGTGCGCCCCCTCCCCAACGGGAAATCCTGGATCCGCCCCTGTAATGTACATTTTGCATTGCAGTGCTCATTAAATCCAAAGCATCATTTGAGAATATTCGTACCTAAATTATGCAAAGATAAAAAGAAGTCTGCCACTCAAAGTCGGTTAATGAGAGAAAACCATGTGAATTAAACAATGTTATCTCATCCATAGTCTTCCCTGTGGAATTGATTACAACAATGTAGTCTAGGCAATCAGCATTATTAGTGTTTTTTACAGAGGGCGTGCAGAAATTAGTTTATTCTGTTTTTAGGCTAGACGCAAATGCTGCAAAGAGATTTTCTTTCAGTCATTTCATCAGAGTACAAAATTTTTGGCTCGTCAGCAGTACACGGAATTCATACAGGAAGTTTCACACGGTTCTTATGGGAGCTCCCTTATGCACACACAATTGATACGAGTTCTATGTTTTGGTTGTGCCCCTCACGGCCGAAAATAAAAACATCCATTAGTTTAATGCGGGGAAATTCAATATGCCATCACAATAATCACTTTTGATGGTAGGATGAACCCAATGTTGTATTGTAATGTTGAAGACTAGAGAACAATCAATTACAGGCATTTCGTCTTTGTCGATTCTTTAACAAAAGTTTTCCTAACCCGTGATGGGCTATAATTGTGCTGAGGACGTGTGAGGTCCCGGTAGCTCAGCTGGTAGAGCACTGGTCATGTAGCCCATAGGTCGTGGGCTCGATCCCCACCTGGGGTCCCAAACTTTTTCAGCACAAATAAGGTATTGTTCATGAATTTATTTTCTACAAAAGTTTTCCTAACATTCACCACATTGCGCATGACCTATCTAATAAACAGAGCTGTCTGCAGGTCCTACTGTATCAGCGCAGCTTCATCTCTCTAATAAACAGAGCTGTCTGCAGGTCCTACTGTATCAGTGCAGCTTCATCTCTTTAATAAACAGAACTGTACAGCTGTCTGCAGGTCCCTACTGTATTAGTGCAGCTTGACCTCTCTAATAAACAGAGCTGTTTAGTGGCTGCAGGTCCCTACTGTATCAGTGCAGCTTGACCTCTCTAATAAACAGAGCTGTTTAGTGGCTGCAGGTCCCTACTGTGTATGAAGCTGAACAGTTCGTTGTCCTCTGCAGAACACGACGCAGGATCGTTAACACGCAGAGTAAGTATCGATACTTTCGGTTTCCAAACGTGTAAAGGGAAATTCTATTTTGAAACAAAAAATCTTCATGTCGCGCTTTCATGTGTATCAACGTCATGACGTCCTATGATAACGTTGTGTTTTATGACGTCACCACTAAAGAACGTGACAACGTGACTTCTTATCACAAGAGGGAAACTTTTTCAAAGTTGTAGCGTTCGCGCTTAGTATACCGCTCCTTTTGGATAATTCTGGTTGCCAGGGTCGTTTACAAGTTTTAACCCAGCAGAGAATTCACCCAATCTTGGTGTGAGCCTTCATCTAAAGTGATTGGAAGTGGGACATTCCTTGCAGGGTCTGCACATTCAATCTTGTCCTCTGAGCTTTTGCTGGTACCAGTTTTTCACCTTGGAGTAGTGAAGGTAACATATCCAGAGGTACACACTGTGCACTATGGAACAATAGCTTTCGAACCATGCTTTAGACCAGATAGTCTTACAGCATTTCATTCCATAGATAAATATAAACTCTCGGAATATTCTAACACAGCTCTGTTAGCAGCCATGACATGAGATTAGCAAGTTGTTACAGCAGTTTCATAGAACTGGATAAAAACGGGGATTTCCCCTCGGTTCTGTAGGATTGATTACTAGACTGCAGAGACGGTTTTTATCAGTAGTGCCTCGTCCGCACGTCTGACTTGTCATCCAGTGGAGCTTTCGTTTTATTATTTGTAGTGTGGAATATTGTTGAGGAGAAAAAGGTGCGTCCAATGTGAGTGTGAGTGTATGGGGCATCTGTAACAATTTATCCTGTGCCATTTTGATGCATGTACCGTATATAATTATGTCCATAAAACGTTCTTCCAATTCTTTAAATTGGCACTGTTTCCCAAGTTTGAGAACACGATGGTAAAAGGTGTCAATGGTCTTATCTGATCTTTGGTAAAGTTTCGTGAATTTCCATCTTGCAGCATGGAAATTACAAATTGGTTCACACCATTGTTCGAATTGATCTAAAGATGTACTCGACATCATACTGCAATAATGGTGGTATATGAAGATCATCTAAAATGTCTTCAGCATCAGGTCCAGCCCAAATAAGAAACATGTTGACCTTCA
>JBCAUI010503039.1:0-13163 GCA_038406195.1 Haplosyllis anthogorgicola | reverse complement strand
TTATTTTATTGTACATAATATATGGGATTGACCTCAGTTAATTTAAACTTTGTATACTTGTAATTTATTTTTATTTCGAAAAAGAGGGATGTCTAGCGGTGACTTTTGTTAGCGTAACAACCTGCCCTCTTTCCCACTGAATAACCAAGCAGTCTTTGTCAATCTAGCCTGTTAAACTAGGGACTTACAGCCAGTCTATGCTGTTTACCTGTAGCCTTGGTTACCACATCAGTATAAAGGTCAACCGGCAGTATAAAGGTCAACCCAGCCAGTAAGCAGCTAGTGCTGCCGGGAACACACAACCACGCCCATGCATATGTACATAGGTTCAGCACTCAATAAAACAGGCTAAGGCAATACCGCTCGTGTCTTATTATTTCACCCTTAGACAGAAAGAGGCGAAAAATATTTACCTATAAATAATTAAAATTCAAGCAAAACAAAAATAACTTTCGGTAGAAGGCCCACCGTTCACTTTGCAATTTATTTGTAGTCATTTTTATGTGTGATGGAAATTAACCGTGGCCTTGACCTCAATAGAAATAATACCTTACTAGAAATTACAAAAAAGTTGTTTGACCTTCAAATGACATTGATCTACATTTGACCTTGACCTCAAATTATCGCTGATTATTCAAAACATTGTAAGTTATGTCATAAGTGATTATACTGGAAATGGGTAGTCAATATTGAATGAATTTTATTTCTGTGATCTTGAATTTGACCTAAAGAGACACACATTCACACACACGACTGGAAACATTACATGTACTTTCCGGCATACGCTGACGGTAATTATTGTAAACTTCACATATATTAAATATTACATTCGTTAGACATCTGTTTCTTTGGCGCGACTACAATGCGAGGCTTTTATTCAGCACGTTTGCTTTATTCTTGTTCTAGTAGAACAAGCTGGTTTACTCGTTACTTGGCTGCCAGAAAAACAGTACAACTTCTTAAATTGGTGTTAATGATATGACATTTCTTTCGTCTAAATCAAGGTAGTTGTGTTTTACATTTATAACTTCGTTTTTTGCGAAAAAAACTTGAAACAAAGAGGCGAAAGAAATGGTTTACAGTTAGTGCCATTTCAAGTTTAACCTCGGTCGTCCTAAAGCTACAATAGGTATGTCGTTTCTAGTTGAAGTGATCAGACCAACATTTCTATGAAAAAAGAGGTATAGATTCTACCTACATCGCTACACTAGTTAGATCTCCGGTAAAAAGAGTAGATATTTAGGTCGGGTATTTAAATCTATCTGTCACTGTATATTGTGCACAGTGTTACCCCGTCATTCAAATTCATCCGACCAAGGAAAAATCAAATAGTATTTTTTGTATTAACTGGGTATTGGTTTTAGCTGTATGTAATTTACTAATGAGATTTTAATGCAATGTACACTATAAATAATGAAGACTACATCTGGAAGTCTGTGTACACAAACAGGCATCTCCGACTTACGTTAAACACCCAGAGAATAGGATTCATTTGTGAGTGAAATCATAAGAAAGACATCACGTTTCCATACTGACAAACTGTTCCCTTTACTTGTTCCTCACGATCTAAAATAAATACCCTGTATATCCAGGAGACAAATTTTTACTCTGCCTCTAATTATCTTCCATCAGTAAAGTTTGCTTTTTTGCTTTTGAAGCTTTATGAATATTTTACATTTTTAGCTGTAGGGAATTTGCTTTTCACAAAATTAACGTAAACCGTATGCCTATTCACGATTACGCAATCATACATTTTACACGAAAACTCTTTCAGTGTTCTTGAACCAGATAGGGAAATTTCTTTTTCAAATAAGTAAGAGAAACCTTAAAGAATGGGGCGTGACATATGACATAGTTGTATGTATGTTTTAAGCCCTTCGTTTTGTCCGCTCCAAGTCATGTGTATCATCAAGCAACCAAATGTAACTCTTAAATACTTTCCTGTAATTTCCGTGGGCAATTGTGAACGCAGCACGCATAAAGCAATTAATTAGTATTTTGGAGTACTAAACATTATTACCGCAAATTTTATAACCAGATTTGGGACTAAATATGACAGTTATAAATTTAATTGGGCACTAAAACATTTTATCCATTTAAATAAATATAAATTTGAAACTTTTTATTTAATGTACCTGCTAAAATAACATTCTTTGGATTTAAATTGCTCACCAATGAAATGAAATGATTCACCTGAGCTTTTTATTAGGCACCCACTTCCAAGACACCTTTTTCTTGTAGATAGCAGTCGAAAGGAAATACCTGTTTATCTTCCTTAATATTTTAATATCAAACTTACTGGTTTATAATTTTCGATTAGGAAAAAAGCAAGGGATATTTATTCCAAAAGAATATTTCCTCAATCTTTTCAAGGGGATTCCGACTAAATACAGCAAATAAGTTGATCAAATATACTGTGGTGTACAATGACATCCAAATATAAATATGTACTACATGTTGTCTGATTGAAATTAAAACCTTTAAAAGCTTAGATTTAAGAATTAAGAATGTCCTAAATTCCTACAATAGTTATTTTATAGAACTTTACACAATGCACTTTTGTAAGCAGATATCCTAATCCCAAAAGTAAGAGAAATTAAATAGAGCAAAGCAAATATGTAATGGTCTTTCATCAATCTGGGAAAAGGAAAGACAATTTATCTACATGTGTAACACTGAAAACTGTCGAATCTTACCTTAATTGTGTTGTTTATTTGTTTATTTTCGAAGTGGTTTAT
Organism: Haplosyllis anthogorgicola; assembly: GCA_038406195.1. Lineage (NCBI taxonomy): Eukaryota > Metazoa > Annelida > Polychaeta > Phyllodocida > Syllidae > Haplosyllis > Haplosyllis anthogorgicola. Next base: position 10,425 of record JBCAUI010503039.1, on the reverse strand, counting down.
CCTAAATGGCACTGTGCCTTATTGTTTGCAGTCTAATCCATCAGTGACCTGTCATAAAGCCATGATGTGTTTGATTTCATGTCATGTTGGCAGTATGTAGTTATGTAGTTCTGCCTGAGTGCTGGGTGGTCACAGGCGGGGAAGCATTGAGGTGAACAGAGCAGTTGAAGCATTGAAGTCACTACACATCAGAACTCTCTCCTGCGCATACATACAATATTTGCTTTTCGTAAAAAATGGTATCGTGCCTATACAAAATCTAATTTGAAAGGGAGCTTAGCGTTGGCCTTTGGGTGTATGTGCAGTTTTTTCTGAGAAACTTTGTCAGTTTTGCCTTTAAAATGTGGAATGATTTTGGAGATGGGGAAGTATTTGTGATCAGACGGAAAATTTGCTTGTAGACTTTCCTAAATTTTTGGTATATCTTATTCTATTAGAATGATAAATTGTCTCGATGAAAAGTTGTCATGTTTACCATTTGTGTTCGTAACAAGTGTGCTATATTTGACATTCGTTATTGGTACTTTGTTCCTTACTTCATTATTGCGGAATTAGCACTATTATGCACCACAGACCGTAAGCTGTTCTCTTGGAAGGGTGAGAGGAGGGGCCAGACTGCATGAGAGTTAACATCTTCAAAGCTATGTTGACTGTGAGGCGCGTGCTATGTTTTCTACCAAACTGTATTCTAGTTGGTTTTAAGTTGTATTCTCTTTTCATAAAAAGTTAATTGAAGTAATCTAAGAGCCAACAGGAAATGAGTTTTCACTTTAATTTTACGAAGAATACATTACAAACACCGACCTGCACCTTGCGATAATTAAAGGTAGTAATATAATGGAGTATCTTTTTAAAGAACGACTACATAACTAATGTTAAGGCCTTTTAGCAAATTGAAAGTCCCTTGGTTAAGTGATGTTCGTCATTTTACAAAACTTTGAAATTGTAGCGATACCAACTCAAAATGATAATCACTGGTGCTACAGACACATAGCTATTGTACAACACCGAAGACGTATCTTTTCTCGTTTGCTGTTTCCATTTCCTTGGATTGAAGTTCGCAATTGAATAAACTACACATATTCAATCAGACCCTGAAATGGAGAACTTTCCTTTTGCGACAATAGAATTCCGTGCTATGTCGTTCATTTGAACAAAAGCATAGAATGTCCCCAAAATGAAGATCCGTGAGCAGATATTTTATCTCCTGTTGCTCCACGAGTATTCCTACAAGCGTTTAATACAAGACGATGTTTAGGCTCACTGAAATACACCTGTCTACGGATAGACTAATCGTCCGATCTCGGATAAATCGATATTCTTTATAATTCAACATTTTCTCTTTACTCCACGTTGACTACTATGTTATTTTACCCTAGTAATTCGATATCCCGTATAATGGAAAATTATTCGGGGATGAATGTGTAATTGTGAGTTTACGCCGTCTGAAAGTCAAAATCGAAGCAGAAAGTTTTTGTTTTTGGAAAAAAAAGTCTTCATGTCGCACCATTAAGACGAATAAAACTACCAAGTAAGTTCCCAACATGCCCAAAATGTATCATTTCCTTGAATTGTGTGTGACTTACTTTTACATATTGGATTATATTATTTGCTCTAATCGCAAGCTATGATGGAGCACTGCAAAGAGTTGTCTGATCATAACGTCCCCTAATGACCGTAGTGGCTTGTTGCAGCCTGGTAAAAACTTTAAGGGGTAACATTTAAGGACATTCGTCCTTAAACTTTTGAGATTTTTCCAAATTAAGTTTTTTTGTCAGATCTGTTAGATTTGAAAGATTTTATAACTGAGGGAAAGGAGGCCGTGTGCCATTTTGAATTGTAATTAAATTACATATCATAACTACTATTTTAAATAAACAATATTTGGTGTATTAATTTTTAATTTATACTGAAATTAGCGAGATAACCAGGCCTACCAAACTTATCAGACCTGACAGATCTGGCATATAACGAATTAGAAAAAAACGTCGAATGACCTCATAGTTGTACAAAAGAGCCCCATGAACAAAGCTGTATTTTTCTAATCAATACGGAAATTCTTTGTAATGGGCTATTTTGTTAAAGCACGAGGCGGAATTCCCTTGCATGGTGGATTTAAACTAGAGTTCAAAAAGTTGCGATAGGAATTTAGGCGAATAAAGTTTATGGGCCTATGATATTACTTTTTTGGCAGATATTCCAATTATCATATTATTATTTCAGGGGCGAATCCAGGATTTGGTTAAAGGGGGGCCCAACTTGTCAAGTGCTGATATTTGCCGATGGAGCGAAACGAAGTTGCGCGAGTGCAGCAATTCTCCTGTATTTCTGGGGAGGACCTTTTTATGTTTAATTTTTCTTTTGTTATTTTAGTACAGGGTTTCCTGAGTGAAGCAAGGGCTAGAAAAAAATTGGAGACATTGTAATGAAATGATGCCAAGTGCAGTGAGGCAGGCAAAATCTTTAGAAAATAAATGGTTAAATTTTATGCCGAGTGAAGCGAGGCTAAACATTTTTGCAACTTATAGTCAAATTTTACTGTTTTGAGGTGTTTGGGCCCCAAATCTGGGGGCTAGAGGTGGCCTGGAGACATTGTAATGAAAATGATGCTGAGCGCAGTGCTGCTGGAAAATCTTTAGAAAGATAATTGTTAAATATTATGCTGAGTGAAGCGAGGCTGAAAACATTTGCAAAATATAGCCTAATTTTAGTATTTTGAGGTGCTGGAGCCCCAAAGTTGGGCCCCAAAACTGGGGGCTGGGGGGGGGGCTCCGGGCCCCCAGGGCACCCCCCTGGGTCTGTTATTTTAATTTATTCCATAGGATCCTTTACTGTGGATCTACATCTACATCTAAATAAGAGTACAGTGCATCCCGTTTAAGTGGAACTCCAAGGGATATTGAAAAAAGTTCTACTTATCCGTAGTTACGTTGTTATCACAAACAAAAGTTCAGCAGATTGGAAGGAATAAATAGTGCTTGAAGGAATCCCTCTCTGAATCGTGATCGACCCGAATATATATATTCAAAATAAAGACTAAAATAAAGAAGCGGTGCAAACTAGTTGTCTGGTTTGACGCTCTTTCCACGAGGAATAACGAAACCTGCGGTACAGCAATCCTTACTTGTGTATGAATGATATATATTGAGTAAAGCGAATCATTTACACCTATATTTCGTGGAGAAACAGGATAACAACAGTAATCAATCAGATTTCATGTCAATCTTCAATCAAGATAAAACTCAACACCTTTCCTAATATTGAAATAGCACGCCATAAATAACTATTAATACAAATCGATCAAGTTGCAAATTGACATGATTGCATATTCAAGTATGATGCAAACTGAAATAAGTATTTGAGCCATTAACTTCAGTAGTTTCACGCAAAGCTTTCATGGTTTTCTATCAGCTCACTCAGTAAGGCACGAAGTGTATGTTATAATGGGCGGCGATTCTGGCTAAAACTGTGCGATGGTGTGCTAGATTGCAATAGACAAATATAGAATTTTCTGCCGCCCCACAATTGTGGCAGCACCTGACGGGCAATAAATGCTTTCCCAACTGCGTAATGCACGACCAAAAACGCAAGTTTCCTGGCAATGTTTTGTCCCTGCAAAAAATTGCGAAGGTGATCGAAAAACGTTTTCATGCGTTTAAAATCCCTATCTATGAAACGATACAAACATTTCTTGTTTCGGCCATGGCTGACTTAATTGTATGATTTCTTCGCGCTTCGCACTGAATTTATTACAAGATGTGGATCTGTAGATATTTGTTTGAAAGCAAGATTAAATTGCCTAAAATTCGTAACAGTGAACTTACCTTGCGTTATTTTTTGTTGGGATATGAAACCAAATTCGAATAAACATACAATTCCATTTTTGCAATATTCCACACAAAGTAACAAACACATGATTTTCAAACATTTCTTTTGCAGAGCAGTGAGGGTACCTTTCTGTTGGTTTCAATCAGGGACATCACGTGTGCATGGGCGCAGCCTCATGAATATGACGCATTCTGAGGACAACAGAAATTCATGCTGCATGTGTCTTATGGTCAAATTAAAATAAAAATACGAGTATCAAAATGAATCTTTTGAGTTTGCTGAACTATTACATGTAACTTCATGATCAAATTCAGTGTCAGGTATAAACTGTTCCCTATCCAATGGTCATGTAATTTGATTTTTTTACCAATCACCGATTTTATAGTAAATTAAATTTTATACATAAATCAATATTATTTGTTCACAGAAAATTGATACGGTGATCATTTCAGTGTTTTTGTTTCCTAGTTACTTGTCAGAGTTATTTCCCAGATTAAAAGAAAGAAGCGGTTCAAACCGTGTTTAGGATCTGTCATTGATCGCACATAGACATCAACATCCTGTTTGCAGTAACTATGGAAACCAGGTGGTTCTAACAACTGGATCATCTGGATCAGAATGGATGAAATCCAAATCTATTGGAATTCACTCCAATCACTGTGCCATTGATTGCTGAAAAACTGTTATACATGACTCCATGTGGTATGTGACCAGAATGAAAAACACAACGGAATGTTAATTGAAATGTGAAGTTCATGCTGTTAAGTTCCTTTTAAATTGTATTAATTATAGATCAATTATTATCGTTTTCGCATAATATTTCGATTAATTTGATTATTTGACAATGTTGTTTGCACATTAATGTGCCCCAGTAAAGTTTTTGCATCCGCTGTCTAGCCTATGAAGGACAACTGAAATTTAGAAGGTCATAGAAAGAATCAATCACTTAGGCGAAAATATCAGCAGGAAAGACTAACAAGTGCAACTCGGAAAATTTCTTTACATTTGGAAACGTTTGATAACAAAGAAACTCCACCGCCTGCATGCCGTAAATATAGATCAATGCATGACTGCGATACAGCATGGAATTCTATTGTACCAAAACTAGACGAGTTTTTCATCCTTTTTAGTAGCAGAGCAACGATGTGAAATGAAGAATTAAGACATGTAATCGGACAGCCTTTATTCAAAATCTATGCTTCAACGGAAATACAGGCATGTAAACAATAAAATATGTACAAAAATATACAAAAACATTTTTAAAAAAACTGATTTTGTTCCAGTTGACTAAACAGACAGCAAGTGACGCTTTGTTTGTCAATTTTCAATAAAAAAATTAACTTCATGCTAGCTTTATTCCCAAAGACAACTGGGTGTGAATTTCACCCTTAAAAACGAAGTGCATTTCCACCTGTGAGCGTTAACTCAGGAAGCAAATATTTGTCTGTGCCGGAAACAAACATTGACAAGTCAAGAAGACTGATAATGCGGTGATGATAGGTAATCACTTTAAAAAACAACAGGGTGCACGCTATTCACTGTAAAACAATCGATTTCTAACACGAAATAACGTTAATTAAACCTAATAAAATCAATTGCAACATTTTTGAAGAAGCTAGTATTATAAAAGATATGATACCTTAATTTTGGTTTACATTTTTAATCGAAGTTAGAGTAAAATTTACTGTATAATAGAAATAAGAGTTAGTTTTAAACGTCATCGCATACAGTGCGTACCTCGACGTCGTCACTTTCGGTTTTTTTATCCAAATGGACCAGAATCTGATATATGTACAAAAAGTATTTTGATTTCACCTTTGTGTAGTTTTTTTTGAAAGTTTCACAGGTGAGTGCCCCTCTTTGAAGCCGTTTCAAAGTTTCTATTGACGGTGTAGTAGTGATTGTTGTTGTTGTACGGTGGATTATTGCCATTGCAGTACACCGTCGCAACCGGGCCTGCGGACCTGAGTTTAAAACAAGTTAGCAAAAGAGTAAGAAAAAGTATCATGGCGAAAAGGGAACACTGGGAAAAAAATTGGTTTCTAACATTGTTAAAGTAATTGGATGAGTGTTTACCTGGGTGACGTAGGTCTAGGTGTTGTGTAATATCTTCTGCCAGGTTCTTTCTGAACTGGCGGTGGTGTCCTTCAATAGGGTAAAAATAGGCTTTGCATGAAAACTGATATTTCAATCTTTTTCAAAATAAATTGAATACAATAATTACGTGCTTAAAATCTAACTGTATTTAGTTTTATTTTATTTCAAAAAAAGGTTTTCTAGCCAAATATTTTCATTATTTTTGCAACTTTTGTATCTGCTCTATTTAAAAAATTGTTATGAAGCATAACAGCATACCTGATAACAGGATTGACATAAGCCAAAATCTCAGCAGTTTTCAACGGTTCCTCTTTGTGTTGGAGGTAGCGGTGTGTTGATGAGTTCGTCGAGTCCGTTCGTTGAACATTGGACATTGGACGGTTCCCTGGAAGTGAGGCCTGAGGAGTGATGACGACGGGGCGCTCCTCCTCCTTCATCGGGGGTTGTGAAACGACGGGCGGGGGCGGCGGTGCAGGAGGAGCCGGAGTGTCGAGTTTGGTGACTATGGGTTCATGAGTAGCATCTAGCTTTTTGGTTTCTAAAGTATTTAGTGGCGAAGGAGTCGTCGATTCCCCATATGAATATCTACGTTTAAAACAGATATATCTCTTTAATTGGGCACATTATGCAAGTGCACGTTCAACAGTTTTATCTTGCAAAATTACGGTAACATGAAGTGAAACATAGACGAGGGAGATGTACCTGTTAGAATATCGTTTGTATCCCGCGCTCCTTTTTTTCCTGTGTTTACGTGTTAATACGAGATAAGTGGCCATAACCAAGAAGAGTATCGTGAGGATAATCAGCCACAACAACAACGCGAGCAGGAACTTCTTGTCTTCCAACCAGGGTAACCAGGCTAAGTTATAAGAAACAATGGTAATTGTAAATAACATCAAGTACTTTCATTTTTGGGATAAAGTGGTCATACATATATATCTATATATATGTCATGAGTCCTATGAGGACAACAATGAAAATTCACGCTGTACTCTTGTTCGATTGAAAGACACAAAATTCTATTGTTCTCAGGTGTATCAAGTAAATCTTTAGTTTTGTATATCTTAATGGCTGATCGCAATAGGCACCGTACTTTGATATATTTATTTGATTTACAAAATGCCACAATATTAATCACGACAACTCGTTTACAATACTGAAAAAATGCGTACAATCATCATTGTCTTCTTCCGCTACTACTGGGCGTGGATTTGGTAGGTTCACTCCGGGTTTCTCAACTTTATGAAATGTGAATGAAATACTTCAAAATACAGTTTTCGAATAGTTCTTTTACCAATTTAAACTTTAATATTTTCATTACAAATTTTACGCGTTTGCGTGCACATTCAAAAGTCTTCTCTAATACAGGACAGATTTCATATCAAGAAATTGTACCTTCTACGTATGTGAGAGCATAAGCGAATTTGTACGGGAAAAGAAGAGAATCAAATGTGATGTTGTCGCCAGTTTTCGCAGTCAATCCATCTTCTGCGTACAAGAGAGGAACAGCCTCAAAATGATGACCGATGATACTGTTATCCACTCGATTTGCAAAGCCTAGTACATCACCCCTTCGAACCTTTATTCTTTCTTCATTACTGAGTCGGATCTGTGTGGCAATACATACTTAAAATTATCGCAGAAAGTATAGGGTAGTAAACTGTGCGTAAGAAAAAGAGCAAAATGGTTGATAGAAGAAGAGCTAAAAAAGACAATTGAAGAAAACATGTTAATAATGTCTTTTCTCTTTGTAGGCCGAAATAATTTTGAAAGAATGTAATAGGGATATTTTACCGATTTAAAATAATAACAATTCTTAAACCGTGAGAACGTCCTTGAAAACCAACAACATTTAGAAATACATAATTTCGGGGAAATCAAGTAACATCCAATCTCATAAAGATCAAACACTCGATTAATCCATCATAACATACCCCATGAAGTCCTTCTGTATCGGCTGTGTACTCTTTTTTTCCGATTAATCGGAATACGCCGTTTCGCTTTGAATCTGGTCTCCATATTTGAAAGTCCACTGTTCCTCTAGCCACAAACCACGCCCAGAATGAAACGACTTCAGCCTCAATGGGAATGGCGAAATTTGTATTCAGCCAGGAACGAGCTGCTCCTTGTGGCAGAAAGTTTGAAGTGGTGGAGAAGTCTGAAGGTAAGATAACCTCAGCTGGAGGCAGGTCCAACTGTAATACAGATTCCTCTTAATCTCTTGATATGCAGCCATGAAAATGCTTTAGTGAAAAATAGGACGTTGGTTAGTTCTTCACAGAACACGCACAGATGTCTGAAATGCAGTCACACATCTGTTGAGGACTTTCACAAAGAAATTGTACCAGTTGTAACATTGAGTTCATAATCATCCTGAAGCTTCGTTTATAAAGATTTATTAACAAATATAAATCTGTTTGAAGAAGTTTGTAAAAAAATCTGTGACTTGCTATTTACCCTTATAAGTCCGACTTGTTTGTCATCCTCGGAAGGTTTTTCGGTCGTGATGACTGGAAGAGGGGTATTTATTCCGTACTTTGCTACATCAGTTACTGAAAATGTAAGAAACATTTGCAAGGACATCAGCACACAACTGACTAATCTTAACGATGAATTGAATTCTTAAATTATGTGACCAAACAGCGAATAAAATGAAATCTGAAATAATCTGGAAATTAGAAAATTAGAAAAAAATTCATCCTTTAAGCACTACATCATGAATTAATCTACTTACTGTGTTGTCGGGGAAGGGAAATGCAAAATGTAAAAAGAATAATGTTAGAAAATGCGACCGGGAAGCAATGCTTCCTAATCTATGTTAAATTATATACCTTTTTACATGTAAATTAAAGCGTCCAAAACCAGTTAGTTAGGGTTTATTAGATTATTGGACGTTTCCCATTTAACTCCTATTGCCATTCATTATTTTCAAATATTGTAAATCAATTTTTAAAATTAAATATTAATTGTTATTTGTGACAAGAATTCCCAACAACCAAGCATTGAATGTGTATGATAGGAAAACTAACAGCGCGGTTTTATAAACCAAGAAATGAATTAGCGCGTAGCTGCAGAACCGCTCTGAGTCTTGGTTGACAAAATCGCTCTTTTAGTTCACCGTGTACAATGGTCCCCGGTTATATCGATATTTGGGGACATAAATTGTATCGATATAAGCGGGATATCGATATAAGTGGAACAAATATCTACATATATTTTAATTTGACTGACTGCAAGAGATTGTATCGAAATAAGCGGGATATCGATGTAAGCGATATCGATATAAGCAGGGACGACTGTAAGTTTACCGTTTGTACCAAATGCGCCAATAATTTACCAAATGTCACTGAATGTGTACATTAAAATATGATTATGCTGGACGGACAGTTTTTGCAATTTTCGACAAATTCTTGGTGTTAGTTGTCGTCTTAAATCAAATGACATTATCCTGGATATTAGCTATTGCTGTACCACCACTTACGTGAATTAATTCTTGAAATGGTACATCAGTAAAGCAAAGTTAGACACATATATTTTTATGCTCTTGTACTGTTTCTACAAGAATAATAAAATTACCTGTATCAATTACAACTCCAATTGCAAAATCATAAGGAACTCCAATAGCATTAAAAAGCACATTTTGCCCCACGAATATTTCGTCTTCGTTCGGGAAAGAGGTACATTTGGGCTACAAAGATATGAAAGATTAATTCATCATAAGGTTGATCACAACCAGAATCAAAAGCAGAAGAAAAATCAATTTTCTCTGCATACATATTTATCCAGCGCAGGAAAATCTTATCAATTTGAAACCGCTAAAGAACAAAAGAATTAACATTGTGCTGTTGATGCGCAAAATAACGTAAAATGAAAGTCCTGTTTAAAAAAGGGATTTTTTTACTGCACATTGTACTAGTATCACCTGAATGTCGGAAGTCATGGAAGGATCGAAGTTGTATCCAACAGCTCTTGAACCATCCATGAACAGGAAACCCAATCTGTCTCCTTCCTCTACGAATATATAGTCACCGGAACCCAACTCAGCCTGAGGATGAAATAAAGCTGATTTTAGAGAATAACGCTTCGTTTAAAATATTCCTCTTATACTTGCTAAGTTAGGACAAGCTATGTGAGATCGATGCAGAGCAGTTTCAAAAGAGAAGCTATCTTTACTCGTGGTTTTTGTGGTCAGGTTTAAAAAAATTACATGTATTTAAAATTGAACTTAAAATGGGAACTTTGACTAAATGTCATAAAGTACGGTCATGTTCTCACCTGAACATATCCTGTTTCAGATGGATAAAAATCATATTGCCCTGCAAGTCTAAAGTAATCCACTCCAAGATGTGGGACAGGTCTCCAAATTGTGAAAACTACAGGTTGTCTGAAACATAACGAGACGATGCACACATCAGATAGCCGGGCCCTATCGTCGGGGGGGGTATGTTTCATGTCCGACCGGGGGGGGTATGTTTCATGTCCGGGGGGGGGGGTTCTGTT
>JBCAUI010503038.1:0-26216 GCA_038406195.1 Haplosyllis anthogorgicola | reverse complement strand
GGGGGTGTCCTTAAATAAACATGAATACTAATAAAATAAAACAATATTTGTCCATATAAAGGAGGTGTCCTCTCAAAGGAGGGTCCGTAAATGGGAGGTTCTACTGTTCATTAGTTGTACAAGAGTGGATAAAAATGCACAATTTCTGTCATCCAGACTGATTAAACCCGTTTTATTTGTTGGTGCTCTTCTTTTTGCACTTGTAGATCCAGGATGTTCCTGTGGGGGAGGTGGTGGTTGCCCAGCCCACATAGGGGTGCCACCTCTATTTTCGCCCACAATTCAGCAAAAACTGCTTGAAAACGAAAAATTGCTATGCCTCGGGTGCCCACCACCTCCCCCCGATCTGTGCGTTCAAAATGTTTTGTAAAACCTGATATGTAGGACCACCTGGAAGGGATGGTCTGTGTCCCCAACAAGTTGTAGCTGACTGTTATTGGAGGTTTTTCCAAATTCGTCTAAATTGGAAAGTAAAAAGGTACCAAAATAAGTAGGATTACTATCATTAGTACAGAAGTGTTAGTAAATTGACTGAAAATGGTCAAAATTTTGATGAAAATTACTAAAAATGGTACGACCAATCCTATCCCATTAGATGAATTAGATAGAGTTCAAATTAAGAAAAACCTTTATCCGTCAGGTTAGTGGTGCCTTTTTCAGCGTGTTTTCATAACCACAAACACTTGACCAGTAACCTTATCTGGCGTTGAGTTTGTGTTTTCATAAACAAATGTCACCCTCGTAAATGTTCTGATAAACTGCGTTAACACCATCTTGGAAGCACAGATGATAAACACCTTAAACCAACCAGAAATTGTGCAAACGCCTTATCAACACAAGTGTTAGGGTTATGAAGACGCGCTGTTTGTTTCCAGAAAACACAGGTGGGTCGCACAAGCACGGTGGTCGCTAATGTCCGGTTTTAGTTTAGTTTATGTAATTTTGTACAGTTTAAATATTTTATAACTTATTACATTTTTCACAGTTTTTCATCCATTAAATTTTCATTCAGTATTTCTTGAATACTTGTAATATGTCAAACAGACAAAATCATGACTTTAAAATCAATCAATCAATGATGCGCAGTTTACGATGATTCTATTTTACTCTTTAAAACCATCGCGTCATAAGTAACAATTTAATTCTTTGTTACTATTTCCAAGTGAAGAAAAATTCCATCATTCACCCAACGTTAGCAGTTGTAATGCTGTGTGCTGCTAGCGTTTGCGTGGTTCAGTTTCTCTGTATCTAGAATTTACTTAAATTAGTTTTGTTCATGATATACTTGTTTAGAACTTTAGGTTTTATTTGTAATTGGTAAAAGAAAAATATATATTAATAGATGAATTAATTAGTGTTGTTAATTGAATGCCAAAATAATTAGATCAACATGGTATTTATCCAGGTCACATTGGCCCACTTATGGAAAATCAGATGTATCATCGTTACGTTACGGCTTAAAACCGATCAACGTTAAAAACTATTCACGGGCAGTTTTGGAGGATTCAACCGTAAATGTAACCAGTTATCTTACGTCACATTTGAATGTAGCAATTGGCGACGTTACGTTCACACAAACGTGACGTAGTTTACGTCATGCTGACTACGGATACGGAGTGAAGATCTTAGTAACAATGTGCCGCGCAGGCCTTGTACATCGGGCTGTAAGTTATGTATAAACGGTCTCATGTCTTGTGTCGTTTGTACTATTTCCATTTATTTTATATAAAAATACATAAATACGAAAATTACTTCATGTTTTATTTCAATTATTTCACTACAAAATTACCCATGGTAAAATAGGACCTCCTTTGACGACACCTGTGCGCTGGCGGCCCATGTTCCATTCCCAAACAGGGTAGAGACATCGGACAGTGTCTGAGCAAATTACAGCCTTGCCAGACCAAAGTGTAAAATTGGTACCAGTCCTATGTGGGAGGACAGGATAGTGGCCGACCCTATGGGGGTGTTTAGGTCCCACCTGATGTCACCACAAGGTCGTGGCTTGCTTCACGGATAACTTGCACCAAAGTTGAGCGAGTTCTTGGTGTGTTTCTGACTAGGAAATTAAAAAAGTTGTAAACCGTATATTGGTGCCTGAACTGAAGATAACTGTCGATATATTAGGAATAAATTAACCTTAGAAGAAGTCCACTGTCTTGAATTAAGAACAGTTTGGTAGAACTGTATGTAGTTTAGTTTCGTTTATTGTCCCAGATACTGACTTCGATGTGATTTTATATTGAGAACTGGTTCACTAACAGAGGTAAAAGTACAAAAGACAACTGGCCTATGAGTTACTGCCCGTAATGCTGTAAGGTCGCTATGATTTCACCGGACTCATTTACTAGCGCGATAGATTCCACACTGTGTGCAGCAGCCTCACCAAACAGTGCTTCTTCACTTACACTAGCTTCCTCGTCTAGTTCTGTTGCTAGTCCCAATTTATCATCCACATCCTCTCCTTTTAGTTCTGTAGCAAAATCCGAACCTTCAGGTCTAGCATTCTCAACAATATCAGTGCCATTTTCAAATAATTCCAAATGTTTATTTTCTGTTGAACAATTTTCCGTCACATAGTCGACGTTTTCTTGTGCATCAGCCTCTGTCACAATATAAACTGTCTCTATTGTATTCTCATCAGTGTTTTGTTGATTTTCTGCAAAATCTACCAGATTCAATTCCACACTTTCCTCAACTTCTTCAGTTTTTGGCATCATTTGCACTTTAACAATTTTGTTTCTCTCACCACCAGAGGGTGCCGAAGTATTACTTGAACTGTCATTACCACTAGATGTTATTTTCAGTTTTTCTTTACTTTCATCACTAGAGGGAGCTGTTGGTCCAGAGGGCACTCGTTTGCCAGCAGTGTCACGTCTGCTTAAGTCTGAGCTTTTCAAAATGGCATCAGCGTACCTGAAACCTTGTAGCAAACTATCACCATCATTACCACTAGAGTGCACTCCTGTATCTATACTGTTCAAGATGGCGACACTGTCTCTATGTGCGCGCAGCATGTGACGTTCCAGTTTGAGTAGCGTCGGGAAGGTGGCGTCTCCACACATGACGCACTGGTGCCCGGGCCGGGTGTGCGTGCGCACGTGACGCTGTAACTGGTAGTTTGTTGTGTAAGACGCGTCACATGACGGACATGTGTACCTACAAGAATAATGACAAAAATTAAAAGATTTAAGTTTTTCCTAATCATTTTGTCTGGTTGTTCTGGTAGGCAAATTTATAATAACGCCTACTTCACATACAATGGTGTAAAATTAGTACCAGCACACATAAAAACACACAACCTTCTATCACCAGTCCACAGAGATGTATGACAATCTCTCACAGAAGGTATATTGGTAGAGTTTCCTTACTACCTTGCAAGATGCAAAGCTGAAAAATTGGTACTAGCACAGACCTTTAATCACCCATATACCGTGTGACAGCACAGTTTGAGCAGGTCTTTTAACGACCTCTCACAATATACACAAGTAAGGTTCGTTTACCATTTAACATACCAAGGTGTAAAATTGGCACCAGCAACTACCTACCTTTTATCACTAGTATGTAGTCCTGTGTGGCAGCGCAGTTTGAATCTATCTACGAAGGACCTCTCGCAGTACGCACACTGGTACGGTTTGTCCACGCGATGTGTCATGACGTGTTTACGTAGATTCTGTGACGTCATGAACGTCTTGCCGCATTGAGCACAAACGTGCGGTCTCTCCCCTGAAATAAAACCATGGTTTTATCCAACTTTCCCTGAAGCTCATAAGCCAAAACTGAGCTGCACCAAAAATAATTGCATCTATTGCTCTGGACGGCAGCAGTAATTGCTCGTTTATTCTTAGCGGCAAACATTCTGGGTCTGTTGAATCACTCTGGCTTTCTGTAATAATGAAGGTTCAATCTTCTGCATGGTTAGACTGGGCTTACACCAACAAATTGGCAAAATTGTGCACTGCAAACATTTTTATTGTTTCTTACACCTCAATTGAATCATTTCAGTAGATAAAGCAATAAAATGTTCCGAATGGTGCAAAACCGTGATTTAATTGGGTGATAAGGAGTAAGAGTAATGAGGATGCAATAGATTTTTAAAGGGGTATCAATTTCATAAATATACAACAATAAAGATGTCTTATTTTATTTCACACGAAACCTGTACATGAATGTATTATCCTGTGTACCCTGACGTAATAGAATTGTGAGATGTGAAATGGGAACTGGCATACCTGTATGTACCCTGGCGTGTTGTGTGAGGTAGCTCTGTGAGGTGTAGGCGGCACCGCACACCGTACACAGGTAGGGTTTGACGCCACTGTGAGTGACGCCGTGATGGCGTAGGTTCTGCGCCGTCCTGAAGCGTTTATCACAAACATTGCAGCCGTGCGGCTTCAGGTCTGAAACAACAAAGTGTGAAATAGGGACTGGCCAATTGAATCAAACAGTGAATGTTAAAATTACAAGGTGTGAAATAAGGACTGACCAACAGAAAAATGTTGATGTTAATCACACGGTGTGAAATAAGGAGTGGCTAACTGAAATAAACTGAATGTTAAATGGCAAGGACGTGACATACGGACTGGCCAACAAAAACAAATGTTGATGTTAATCACAAGGATTGAAATAGGGACTCACCAACAGAAACAAATGTTAATCATAAGATGTGAAATAGGGACTATCTGTCTTAAGGTTAATCTAAATCACAAGGTGTGAAATAGGGACTGGCTAACTAAAACACGTTCATGTTAAAGCACCGGTGTCATTGGAAAAAATTTTGGGCGCAACGATTGAAACAAAGTTATTTGTCACATATTTCCTCATTTCTGATTGACTAAATCACAGGGTGTAAAGTTAGGACTGTCCACTGTACCTTTATGTATCCTGCTGTGAACCTTGAGGTTAGAACTAAGTGAGAATGTTTTCCCGCACTCTTCACACTCGTGTGGTTTCTCTCTCGTGTGTGTCAGTCCATGCTTCTTCAGGTTACTCCTCCTGTTGAAAAACAAGCATTTACAGCACCGTTAAAGGATATCCCTGTCATGATCTCCCATTTTTGTTTTCACCATGGTTGACTGACTTTAAGATGGGCTCTAGGATAAGGATCACTTTAAGAAATAACTTTTAATAATCACTATTTAAGGCTACTTCTTGAGTTTAAATTTTATATTTTCACAATCCAGGCATTGTCTTTGAAGACAAGAAAAACTTTCATTGAAAAATAACTTGTATTAAGTTAGTTAAAGGTAATTTTGTGTCTTAGATTGTAAAATATATCCTCCTTGCCTTAAATGTTCAAATGAGACAGAGAATGGGAGCTCACTGGCTTTTATACCCAGGGATTGCCAGAGTCAAGAAAAGTTGCTTAAGTGTGATGTCGTATCCTTCAAACAGGTCTGCAAAATTTTAATTCTTCATCATAAGATTTTAACAACAGATGCCACAACTTTGCAGTGCACGAGATCTTCGAGCTCTGTATCTCATAAGGAAGATACTGTAGACCTCAACAAAAATCAGCATTGGCAGGTTTAGGGGTGCATGAGGCAAGTGCCCTCTACAATGCAACCTTTCTGCTTTCTCATTTAGTTTTTGGTGACTTTTCAACCTTTAGAAAAATTTAAGGTGGTACCCCCTAAGACATCTAACAGGTTTGAATATTATGCAGTGGGAACCAGAGAAAGTGATGCCAATGGACAATGAATAAAATGCACTCCAAAAATGTGTGTGTGAATGTGCGTGCACCCCTGTAAGAGAAATTCTGGATCCACCACTGACCAGAGTTCTTGCGAGAAGCTGACACTTACGATGTAAAACTCTTGTGACATGTTGAACACGTGTGAACTGAACGTCCGGTGGATCTGCTTTTTGATTGGTTGGACATTTGTTTACTTCCGGACACACCGTTGTCTGATTGGCCGACTGAACTCTTCTTCCGAAAGTCACCTTGGGTTCCAACAGTTTTTTTCTTTTTAGTTTCTGTCGTTTTTGACCTTGACCTCATTTCGGCTCTTGTATTTGACCTCGTTTTAACTTTTGGAGGTTCTGTCCTACTTCGTGTCCCCAATTGTGTTCCACTTTCCGTTCTATCTTTCTCTGTAGTTGTGTCTTCTGGGTTAATTTCTGGAGCAGAATCCAGGTTCAGGTCGATCGTTTCCTGCTTTGTCTTTTTCGTTCTGGTTTCCACTTTAACTCTAAAATAAGAAGTTAAAAAAGTAAACAGTAACAGATTCTGTGGCCTTGAGCTTATTCAGTTAATTTCGGTCATTACAGCAGCAGATCCAGACTTTTACCCAGGACGCTGTGCTCATAGTCTTTCATTGGCATATATCCAGGATTTCACGTACGGAGGTGATAATCTTGAGGTAGCCAAATTATTACCTCACTTTTGAGCAAAAATCACCAAGAATGACGAAACCTTGGGCTGTAAGGAGGGGGACACACCTGTGTTCCTCCCACCCTCCCCATCCCCCCTCCCCCACCCCTGGTTCCGCCAATGGTTTTTGAACTCTCGTCACCAAAGGCAAATACACCTTTACTTCTAGCAATCCAGCAGGATGTTTGCAATTTATTTTTATCTGTAGATACATGTACCTGGTCTTTGCCTCGCCATGCCCCCGTCATAACGAGGTGTTACAATCAAGACAGGTGGCTCAGGTTCAGAAGGTAAAATGGCAGGGATGTACTTCACCAGTGGGGGGTCCAGGATTTCTGGTGAGAGAGGGTGTCCCATTAAAATTCCGTTGAAAATTGTAAATTACTTGCAAAACCCAAAGAAATTGAAGAAAAAATTGTAGGAGTGAGGTGCGCATCTGGATCGACACTTCCTTGATCTGCCATGTTCACCTTATCCTCTCCATTTTGTGAGGTGTCATCACAAATAAAATTAGAGGCTAATTTGTTGTCTGTGAATATGGAACACGAAAAATTGCATTACCTAGCTGATTTACAGTCTGCAACCAGTCGTTCTGGATCATTTGGCGTATCCTGGCCATGATGTGAGTTGTCGTCTTCACCCCCGTGCTGTCCGTTAGTTTGAGGCAAAACGGCGGAGACGTTACTCAGCAACAAGATGTGTTCATCATCACCAGATGTCAGCACCACCCGCAATGTCTGAAAAAATCGAATAAATACCGTATTGTTCCTGAATAAAGCGCCGTCTCTAATTAAAGCATCCCCACGATTTTGCCGGCAAAAAATAAATAATAAATTTCCCGTTCAATATTTTTGCATAAAAATTCCATTAAGCCCAAGCGATCATTTGATCTTGTGATTATATTTTCCACAAATGTAAATGTTTTTCTTTTGAGTTATTGTTTGAAGTTGTAAAAGTTGACCTGGTTTTTATTCAAATCATCAAACTTTACATTTGTCATCAATGAACTGTGTCTGCTAAAATTGACGTTATGGTAATTCTAAATAAAGCACCCTCATAAAAATTGGTCTAAGCGCCCGGCGCTTTTTTCAGGAACAATACGGTATATTAAATGTAACGTAAAATGAAAGAACAGTTAGATTCCTTTTAAAAATATATCAAGGAATAACTCACTATACCTTGGTTGCTACTAATATACTGTTGATTTACTATGTGCCACAATTGTTATGAACAAGAGGTTACGTCATATCATTTACACTACCAGAGAAGAGTAATCAGAAGGCACAGAATGCACTGAAGAACTAATTTCATTTGATGTCGTATGTTCCCGGTTTTTGTTCACCTCGTTTACTTTCTCTGAACTCGAGTTACCTCATTTTGTTTAATTTATTGCTTCATGTTATTTATTGTTTGCAGTCTGCTGCAGTATGTTATATGGTCTTATTAAATATTATGGCTTAATAAATTCCACCGTTATTAGGCTAAACACTTTACTTTCATAATACCTCCTGAAAATGTTATTAAATAAGTCGTAAACGCCAGAAAATTTGTTGTTTATTCAGATCTATGTAATTTAACTACAATAACAACTATATTTCGTGACACCTATAAATTAAAATATATTCCAAAATGTCGGATCCAAAATATTCAGTAGTAACTTTAACACTGTATCTTATGGGAGTTCTCTCATCTTCCCTTACGAACACAATTGATACGATTTTTGTGCAATGTGGCGCTTTTTTATGTAATAGGTTTTCTTTTATTACAATTCTAATTATCATATCATTTTTCCTCTGCCTTTCAGCACCTATTGTGCCTCGTCCTACAAGCATTAGCAGGTATAGCGATGAACCCTAACTACCATACATCTCTATCAGATGCTGATGTACCTGACATGCTCATGCAATTACTACTGCCTTCAGACGAATGGTAAGTGCACCTTTCATGAAACTTGTGAACAGCTATATGCGACAGTGGGCAGTAAATTAACTGCATGCGGCTATATTAGCTGTAAATATGATTGACAATACCCACTATGGTATGAGGATGTAAATGGGCTAATGATAAAGGGAATAGTTACCAAGCACGGCTTAAGCAATTCTCTGCCCGACATATGTCATTGCAAATATAATATCTTTATTGTGTAATACCATATTGCTCAATGTTAAGTGGCTAGAAGAAACACAATTTAAGGTCGCAACGACACTTGTCTAGCTTTGATCACATTTGAAATGAAAGAATTCTTTCTCTGGCGGAAAAAGTAGTCTATTGCGCCATGCCAGCATGAACCCTAAAGGGTGGTCTTTACCTGCTTTTGAGCTCACAGATAATTTTGATTACCGGTCAATTATAGTCTATAGAAACACAGACAATTTCTTCCTGTGAGGACGTAATTATTATCCAACTAAACCCGTGTACCAAATAGGGCGACCAGCAGCGTAATTCGTATCAAGACAGTTATCAGTAATTTCTAAACTATTAATTGCCTAATTACTTTCAATTACAGGTATTACACGAACCATAGCACCAAATATGCAAGGTACGTGAAGTACCACGCAGCCAGGATTCTGGTTTATATGGGTCTCTTCCACAGGCTCGGCGGACGTGTCGATCTCTTTGATACCAAACGTAAGTCCCCTCTGTGTTTGTGCCAAAAATATCTACTGTAGGTGTAAAGATACAAAGAAATCACATGCTTAATGCAAGACACAATTACTTGGATTTGGAAAGAACTTTTTAAATTTAATATTTTAAAAGGCTTGTTTGGCACATTACAAAACTAGTCATCAATCATTTTATCCCTTGTGATGAGTAACTAAATATCATTAGACTTTCTTTGGTTCTTTACTTCTGAATCAATGCAACTTTTAATGTCTGTACAAGATGTAACTGCATGACAACTATTGTATACAACTTAATACTACAATTATTACCTCTTTGCCTGCAGTATTTGCAGAAGACACGCCCAACCCTCTGTTAGCCATGCATCACCCTGAGGACACGTTCATAGACTGCATGGCTCTGGGTAAGCTGGTTGTTACATCCGGCGATGGAAGTATCAAAGCTGGATCCCTAGAGGGTATTATTGCTCGCATTATCAAGGTGAGTTCTCTTCTTCGCTCTTTGTTCTGCTTAATGTCATTTATATTAAATTCTTTCCTGGGTGTCATTAAAAACTCAGTATTATGATGATTTCAAAAGAATTTAATATTTGTTTGAAATGGAAACGTGGAAAATATATATGATACATGGTTAATCAATCTGCCAGACTTTGTTGGTTGTTCATAATGCAAGTGAAAACACAATATTGATGATGCGAGACAAAACCTGATTGCAAAATTCTTGCCACAACATTGCAAACATACGCAGACACCTCTGTTTTATATTTTGAATACAGTTTATACCAAAGGACCAATTTTTTTCTTTTTGGGGTAATCATGTACAACTCATTCTGTGCCGTTCATGCGAACATTGCACTAATTATACTTATTAGATTATTTGCAGAGATTAGCTTATTACATTGATTTTAGATGCATGAGACCAAGTGCAAGTGAAAAAAACTTTTGACCTAGTTTACTTCCAATTAATTCTCTTCCGAAACGAAAGACGACGCCCGCAATCATTGTTTCCTCTCTGTTACATAATTATAAATTAGTAGTTGTAATTGGCAGGATGTGGAAGAAACTATTGAAGATAAGAAGCAGAAAGAGGAGATCCCCCTGGTGTTATCTTCACCGCCTGAGAGAAAGGGCAGGAAGCTGTTGCGTGGCACGGGAATAGATGAGCCCCCAACTCCCTGCACTGAAGGTAATGCGTGTTGCACAATTTTTACTAATTATCTCGCTTGGAAAGCTTCCGACATCTTGGCGTTCGTTTCTGGGAGGATGTCTTGTTCAAATTTAATCTTTCAAAATGATCTTTTCGACAGTTCAGGAAAGTCATATTAATTTGAAGCATTTCCATTGTGATGAATTCCATGCTGCACTTTTGACGAGAACAAAGCCACAGTTTAGCATTCATTTATTCCACTATTATTAATATTTATTTTGGAACATTTCATTTGTGAAATAGCGATCCACATTTTACTGTTTATTTTTTGGTTTATTGTATTCAGAGATTCAAAGGGTGCATACACACTTGCTAAATTCTTGCTTGGTAGCCGAGATAACACATAAAACGTAAATTTTAATAATTGGTTAAAAATAATCAAAATTCTTAAGAACAATCGCGTCAACATTATATCCTTATAAAGTTCCTTATTTGTTTCTCCGCATAATATTCATGAATTGGCCTATTTAATGATGTCCTTGAAACTTAGATCGGATTACGTTTAGATCTATTGATGTCTGTGTCTATAAAGCCGCGGGGCACCATTGTGACTTAATAACTTCTCCAAATCTTTTTCCATATGTGTTTTATTGTATTCCTTGTAAAAAAATAAATGTTAAATTTGACACTCAGTTAATTTAAAGGCACCTTCATACAGCAAAGTTGCAGCGCCAATCCTTTAATGCAACATTCAAACTTTAAGGCATCCAGTTCCGAAAAAGTGATACGTTTAGCTTCGTGTTTCGTTTAGCTACGTTTTTCTCCAAAAAATACCCTTTGATATGGACTATACATGTATCTACATGCATTTGTGTTTCACTACAGATGCCTGGCCCTTTGATGATATGAAGAAGAAGACCTTTGCGGAAGTGTTCCTTCATGCTGTGCCTTTGGTAACATTTTAATATTGTATACAGATAGTACTATAGCTACAGAACAGACTACAGTTGAGCCGGTCATTTACGACACCCGTGGCTTGAGATCAGCTGTCATTTATTCCAAGATAATGTAGACCCAAAACTCAGCCTCTTTTAAATACCACATTTGGCGACATTGTGCGCGTTTTTGAATGATAGGTTTATGGATTGTAATATGGCTCTTTATTTAGCAAAGCATGTTCAATCATGAAATTCCTGCCAATTTAGAAATGTACAAAAGAGGAAACAAAACCATTTCACGCTTTGCTTTTGATGTACTATTGCTTCAAAACTGATAGGAATTCCATGATTTGAAGCTGCGTGAAAGTGGCAGCACCTTCTGTCGCCTTCTGACCTTTTGTATTCCGACACTTAACATCTGTGTTTAAAGGTCCTCATGTACAAGAGATGCCACTGTATTATAAATTTATATAATGCGCGACAAGAGATTACGAAAAATTTGGAAAGCTACTAAATATACAACGCATGTTATCATATTCACGTTACTCGTTACAGAAAAATATCAGCCGAGTGACGTAGTATTTTACTTACATATTTATTCTATTCTAGGTTGTTCATCCCATTATTATACTACGACTGTTGTGTCACAAGATGTTCGGTCACATGTTGCGAAGAAAGACACGTTTGTCGGCCCACAACCTGTCGCCTCCGCTCGTCGTTCCCGAATCGGATTCCTGCCCGCCCAGATCGCCTAGTTCCGATGGTAAATAAAAAAAATCGCTTCCTTTTTTCTTCGTGACATTGAAAACTCAAGATCTCTCAAATTGCTCCTCATTAAAATAAAGTGTGATGCTGTTTTAGATGTTATCTTATTAAAAATGATAAAAGTTTTCCATCAGTGAGATTCGCTCATTTTTTTATGATTGGGATATACTGTCATTGATTTACAAATCCTTTTGGCAGATGATGGCTTTTGTACGTATTGTTTCAAGTATAGTTTAAATTAGATGTTGATGCCTCGTTTGATCCATTGATATTTGAATTATTATGTCACATGCAGCAATTGCTTCACACTTTTTATTCTATGTATCGGTAACATCATAAATGTGCTTCGAATGTTATCATCCAAGGTAATTGCCATTTCAGGGAAGACATTTCTATCCTCGTATAACTGCTATCAGTCAACGCAAAGCTCTTGCACTTTTAGAGGTTTCGACTTAAAATATGTTTAGCAAATGGCAATGAGTGATAGGACCCCCAACCGGCTAACGGTCAAGCCGAATAGCCGGCTAAAAGTCTGGTGGCTAACTAGCCAGCTAAGATTTTCCTTTAGCCATTAGCCATGTGTAAGAGTAATGTTACACATTTGCTGTTGTACCCTGAACATAAAAATCAGAAACTTTTAGGGATTTATTATTGTACCAATAGGCCTATTTGTTATGACTTAAAATGATGAAAAAAATTATTTTTGGCTCATTGGTACAAATGTTAAAGAGTTCTATTTAATCATGATGGACAACTCCATGTTATTGTTATTGTTATCATCAATGTCTGGTGGTAAAATGTTTTGTAAGTCATAACTTATGGCTAAGCGGATTAGCCAGCTAAAAGTGCAATGACTAAGCGGCTAAGGAAATATCCATCGGTTGGGGGTCCTAATGAGTGACACACAAGTGCACATGCAATTTCATCTGTGATGTTAAAGATTTTTTATGCCAATAAGAATTACATTAAAACGTATTGTTAATTGAAGATGCAATATTAAGTAAAAATAGACCGTCTGATCATTCGGAAGTGATGACAATGCTGAAGGATGAGGTTATTCATGTGTAGTCTATTTAGGGAGTTGTTTAAAACTTGAAACAGAAGAAAAATCCGTTTTACAAGATCAAAGAGGGTGAGGCCATGTTTTAGCATCCAAATTCGACACACGAGGTGACAATTCATCAAGTAAAATGTATGTTTATAAATATATTATTGTTACATTATGTAGTTTTGAAGCATATTAAAATTTATATCGTTCTTCACTTCTTTATCAGGTGACCAATCACGTGGTACACCCTCAGGAACGCCACCTACTGCCAAACGTAAGAAGGCCAACGTACACGTTCACATTACCACGCCTTCTCCCACTAACGTACCCGAATCGGAGGAATTGTATCTAAAAAGAACAAGGACGAAGCGCGCTGGTTCCATGGATAAACATCTCCTAAGGATGGGTTCATCTTATAATAAACGTAACAGGAGTGCTACCATGAGTCTTGCTATTAAAGCTATTGGGGACAGCCTTGTAACGCCGCTGGATTTAAACATATCTCCTCCGCTCTTGACTGATTTGGACCTGGAATATGGTAAATCTAAAAAGAATATGTTCCGATTTCCGAGCATGAAAAAGAAATCTAAATCTCAAGGTCACATAGCTGGATTAGGCCAGTCATTTGACGACACGCTGGGAATAAAATCATCCGCTCAAAGCCTCAGTAGGTGTCCGAGAAATGATATAAGGGAATTAGAGAAGGAATTAATCAACTTGCCAACATACGAGGTGGACCCCAGGAGAATCAACCTTTCAACATCTCCATTACTTTCACGCTCAAACTCCGTGCCTGAACACCTAAGTGCGGTATCGTCACCTGCGCCTAAGTCGCCATCTGTCTGCCCTTTCCCGGGAATAGAACAGCTGGCCAATCACAACTTCATGTCGTCACCCAATGACAGCCAAGAGCAGATCATCGTGACCAATCAGGTGCAAACTCACTACATGACGTCAGATGAGAGTTTGCAAGGAGGTCACACCAATCAGGTGTGCCAAATCTCCGTCTCTCCGTATCACCATTCTGCAGAGAGGAATAATAATCATCCTACGTTGTGCCTTCCAACTGATAGCAATTCATCAGGTAAGAATTAAGATCTATACTTCCTGTCTGTTTGTGCTGTCTAATCTTACATATTTCCTTGAAAATTAATCTTAACATCTACACATTTATCCAAGTTATAAAACAAAACTGAGACCATCCTTTAAAAAGATACAAGAATTGTCAAGTCTTAACATGACATTGGCGGATCTAGGGGGGCGCAGGAGGCGCACGCCCCCGCCCCCCCTACGGCCAAAATTTTCTTCATTTTCATGCAGTTTTTCTCAATTTTTGGGCGAAAATAGGTGAAAATTGGGTTGGCAGCCCCCCCTACAGGCTGGGCGCCCCCACCCCTACGGGAAATCCTCGATCCGCCAATGCATGTGAAGATAAATAAAAGAATCCGAAAATAGCCTGCTGTTTTCAAATCACACACCATGATAAATCAATGTGTTACTTGTCATCAAACTCAGGATAAGTTTTTGCGAAGTCTCAAATGTTCCAGTAAAGTCAACTGTAGCTCAATAACCACACAGACAAGAAAGAAAATGTGATTGGGCATTGTCATGCTATTAAAACGCCAAAGATGACCATGGGTAGATCAACTTGATCACGAATGACTTCCATATTAGTTGCATTCACTATTGCAGGAGCTAGCAAAAGTGAGCTGAATCTTCCGATAGAACACACGAGTTCCAGTTCCCACGGCAGTAGACACAGTAGTGAACACAGCAGCAGTCGACACAACAGCGGCAGTACCTATGGTGGCAGCCACCACATGGAGAGCGGGCACAGCAGCACAGATACAGATCCTGCAGGTAAAATAGATAAAACGAGAGAGATGACCTGTCGATGCACAAAGCCTCACGCCTCTTATTTACCAACTGTTAAAGGACGAACTGTTTAAATCTATCTCTGGGTGGCTTTAAACCAAAGTGATCCCCTAAAGCTCAGCTTACAGTAACAAACAGGAGGAGAAAACCACAAATCCTTCTCATCGATACAGAGAGCCAAAATGTCCTCTATGGGATTTTGGATCAGCGAGACAGGTTTTCTCTGAACGTGCAACCCTAGAATAATCTGTATAATTCAGCTGAACGGGATTCAATTGATCTCATCCAATTGATCTTTTCGAGACAATCTCCTTTTCTGTATATCCACTGATAAAACAGGTTGTGTAACATTGTTAAATTCTACAGGAGGTTTTCTTTTATAATTTGCTTTCTATTTTCAATTCCATGAAAATAAAATAAGTTTGCCTTTTGTGCTTGGATCCATTACATTTCCAGGGCATAGGAATTGTATGTTTGTTCAGGAGACAAATATCATTGAAACCCTTCAAATTTTAATTTTCTAATTTAACACAAATAATTTTCTCGGAGCATTCTTTGGTGGTAAGCTGTTTATTATGAATAGATGCACTTAAAATATCTTATTTTGATTGTACTAATGGTACATTAGTTTCTGCCGTATGACTAATTTGACAACTATGGTAACATCTGAAAATATGACTGATTACAATTGTCAATTAATATTCAAAATTTTAACTCAAGCACATCTCTTCATTATAGCCACAATTGCACTGTGCCACAATGGAGTGCAATCCTTACCCGTGCATACACGTTTGACATAAAATTTTACAAACTTTAACGGTATATGTTTTATAATTATTGATAGCATGATTGTGCTGCACGAACTGTTTTTGGTTATTTGGCAAAACTAAAAAGCACACAGTTTTGAGCAACATGCCATATTCCCATGAATTATCCGGATATTTATCGTTGATTATTTTACACTTCCTGGAGCTTCATGTGAAAAAAAACATGTCATTTCCCCGTAAGGAAATCTGTGAGCATTTTTCATAATTAAAGAAATTCAATATCTTGTCTCTGAATTTCAGGGAACATCGTAGTTCATTTTGCCTCGGCAACTCCCATGGAATCACCAGCTTCAAACATAGACGAGCCGATATCACCATTAGATTCCTCGAAGTCTATCTTGAACACTGCATTCGAGCAGCACTTAAGTGCTCATGCAAACAGTGTCTTTCAAAACGGCGCACCACCACATCTCCATGGTAACGTGAATCACCTTGGTAACATGACAGCACAAGCCTTAGCAACCACAAATGTGTTAACTATCAACACAGGTAAGTCGAGTAAAAGAATAGTGGGTGAATTAAAGGATTACTAATGTTTGTACCATGCTTAAATTTTGTGACGAAACTCACGTGGACACCAAGGATTTTCTGAGGAATTTAAGAACCAGGCACTGATACTAAAATCATCTTAAACGACTAATCACCAAACGCATGTACTCCAAGCAGCTTAAGTACCGGATTAACTGTAATGCTGGATTACCCTTGTGATGAACCCATCATAACGATTGTACAATAACAATCGGTTATCTTGGTCAGTCCTGATCCACAAAGCCATAATTCATCACAACACCTGAATTTTCCAGTGCAACATTACAATGCAAAATACTCCTAATCAATTGCTTTGTTATTGCAATTTAAGAATGCAAGCAATTCAAAGTAAAATTGTGAAACTGAATACTGCCGTTTTTGTACTGAATTTGTAAGATAAAAAATTAATCAGAAATGTTGAGTGCTAAAAAATGACCTAATTCAAATTAGTTATTTTAGACTACAATATATATTCCAATAGTATTGATATGCACTATCTGTGCTACTTTTATTTTTTGAAGTGTTGAAGAAACGGTAGTTTACAGAAAATGTGGTTCCCCCTTTGTATTAGATTTAAAGTGATAATTCACATTTCTGGGATGTTACACTTACCACGTTTTAATTTTTCTTCATAGCAGGATTACCCAAAGCGCATCACGTCCTGACCCCGATGAGTAGCTACAGTTCGTGTGACATACAACTGAGGAGCCCGAACATCATGACTCTATCCAGCATAGGGAATCAACAATCCTTGGATAAGTCGGACATACCTGTGCACCACATCTGCATCATGAACATCGTCGAATTATGGGTAAATGTTCATTAAGAGTTAAAAAATGAGAGACCACGCAATGGCCGAGTGGTGTGAGACTGGATTGTACAATTTCTTTAGCGCGTGTTTGAGTAACTGTATACCGTTTGCAAAGGTAAACAATGTAACTTTTTGAGCTAATTTTTTTTTTTTTTTTTGAACTAAACCATATGATTTTAATTTCAGTTGCAAGTGTGTAGTTTAGACCTCGAGTCTAACACGATGATGAAACGAGAGATGAAGGATTTTTTATACAAGATGGCCGGCCTAGGAACCGAGTACAGGATATGGTCGTTACAGATTAGAGATCAACTTTGTTTGGAGGTAAGAAATTATTATAAATTTCATTTCATTTTCCCCTTCAAAAAGCAGCTGAAAAGTGTGAGCAAACTCATGTTGCTAAGGGCACAGTAACCACGACACCCTTTAGCCAGGCTTAAGAGTAAGTGTACAGCCCTTACCGGACACAAAGCCGGAAATAAGCCAGAGGCTGCGTGTTTTCGCGGTCTTGTTGCTCAATAAAATGCTGATGTATTAAAAACTGATAGACATGCATTTGTGTTCTACGAGAATATTTCCATGACAATGCGTTTTTACTAATATTTCTCAGAATGCTAAAGAAAATCGTGTAAGTAGGACTTTTATGATAAACGGCACAATTAGTGAAAAGCATTTTTCAAATTCAAAATGTCTGTAAAATTGAAGATTTTTTTTTTTTTAAAAATAAATCATGAATTTTGGAATTTTTATCCCTTTCAGTCAAACTGCTTCATATTTAGTAAAACACTTTGCAAATTGTTGTTAAAAATATACAAAGCCCAATTAACTACGCACCGATTACGTTGTTATAACAACAATGCTTCGTTTTACATTACCGAGATTGGACAATATTATCACCCAGTTAAAAACTGTTTGTTGCCAAACATGTCAAATATAATAAAAAAACGTTTCTTCATCATTAATACACTATATAAATTACTTTAAAATATTTTATTCATTGTAAGCGATGCCTCAGTCCAATCCATTTTCAAATTGCGCAGCTTATTTTAGTGTGCAGTTGTTCAACTGCACATTTTATCACTTTAAGTGCACATTAATAATAAGAATTTAACTAAATGAGACACGTAGCAGATTTCCAAAATGTTTGATGCACTGTTTCTGGCATTTGTAGTGCTTAAGTTGAATAGAGAAACATTTATTGCTTCACAGGTGCATCTGCCTGGGCAAAATCTATGGCTAACGGCCGTTAAGTACTTTCAGTAAATTTAATATCATGATTTAATTTTTTGCCCATTTTTTAACTTTGAATTTTCGCTAGACTATGAAAACGTAAACTGACATTCAATAATTTCTTTTGTGTCAAAAGGAACCTGATGCAAAGAGAGCGAGCACCGGAAACTCGGATGTTGAGAACGTTCACAATGAATACAAGAAGGTAAGTGAAACTTTATTTGAAACAGACTCGTCTCAGAGGAAGAAGTGTTCGGCAAGCGATCTTTGTTCCAGGAACAATAGAAATTCACTGTGTCGTTGTTGAAGTGAAAGACAGAGAATGAAATTCTACCCTTTACAAAATGAAATGCATTTCGACTTTTTTTCTCATTTTTGTGACGACAGTGAAAGGGCGGTCTATGAAAGCGCAATGTTGATATGAAGGAAATAGTTGGATCCTTTTTAAAGTTGTAGTTTCATTACATGCGACATCCATTTATTATCTTGGATTTTTCTGCAAAATGAATGGGTTTCATTAATTTCATTACACTGACAGTTACGTTAATTTTTAACGCATCAACATTTAACGACGATCTTCCATTCTGAATGAATATCGTTACAGCAATTGTGTCTCTTGTAATGTATTAATAAATGTAAAATGGGCATAGATTACTAGGCCTTTCCTGGATACAAAAAAGAAAGTTACTATTTGTTTAATGTGTAAGAAAACTGTAGTCCTTATGATTCCCTTTTTCTGTTATGACAGTCGGCTTAACAATGTAGAAACTTTGAAAAATATTGTTTTAAAATCGAACCAATCTCAGTGGTGGAGTGTCTGTAGAAAAATGTTAACCGCACAAATATGTAGTAATTGCCTCCTATGATTAGATGGCCAATCAGTGAAGGTATTGAGAAATTTCCTCAAAGAATTAAATCAATTTTCTTCCCCAAGGAAAGGAAAATGGATTTTGTCCTCGTCAGCTGTTTTTATCCACAAGGAAAAAGATTCTTTGGTTGAATTGCAATATAGAGGCCGTTTGATTTTCTTGTGGTTTTTATGGTTTCCGTGTATAAAGTGGGAATCCTATCAAGTACAAAGTGAAATACGATTTGTCGGCTTATTGAATAAGAGTGGATAAAAAAGTGCAATCCTGCACTTCTAAGATATCTAGTAAATATAAGATGCGATTCCTAACGTCCGTCCGTTAATGTTAACGCTCCAAAGTCCACTTTGCCTCAATTGGCTGGCTGCCATCCACTAACAGATATAGAGAACATTACTCTACACCCCAGAAGAAGAGTACTTTCTCTAAATCTGTTCATCCACTGGACTACTATGTGTCGCTTTTTTCTGCAAGTGTGAATGCTCTTTTTTCTGCAAGTGTGTTCTATATTCCTGTCATTAGGTCATGACAACCTACTTTCAACTATGACATATGAACTTGACCTTGACTGACATATATGACCTTCTTATTGTGACCTACTTTCATAACTAGGTCATGGCAACCTACTGTTAGTGTTACTTTATGCCCGCGCAAGCGGGCATGCTGACCTAGTCAAAGATATATTCAGCTTCTATTCTGATGAGACCTTCCTAATTTGTAGCATGTTAGTGCTGAGATCTATTTTCATTTAGAACAGACATATTTCCTAATACTTCCAGGTTAAAAGAAATAAACATTTGAAAATGCTTTGTACGTTAAACGAGTGATATCACTCAATAGCATAAAGGATCTGCAATGTCTTGATACATTGTTACATTGCAAATTAAGCCAGTTGTTAGTTTCCGAAAAAAAGTACGAAATGTGTAAACATTTCAATTTATTCCGATTTTACAAATCTTTATACAACATAGTGAAGAATTTGCATGTGAAATTAATTGAACAAAGTCAAACTTCCTAAATGAGACAAAACCACCAGGTTTTTTATCAGGAAAAGTTGTCATTTATAAGTGATCATTCAAGTACACTATGGATTTAATAACATGTTACGTGGAGCTACCAAACCTCAAATTTACATTTAGTCTCAATTTGGAGTGTTTTAACCGAAACATACTTGCAACTGTTTGTTGGATATGTCCATGTCTCTGTGAGGCTGTTGGAAGTAAAAAGAGTTAAAGATTGGATATCTCCGTAAACTATGAAGGTTTCAGCCAAGACTGAAACATTACAATTTGTGGCAATTTTTTTCACGATGAATAAAATGTTAGATTATTTTCTCCGTTCTTTCTGCACCAGAGTCCTAAAAGTGTGACACTCATGCCCAAGGCATCAGAGTTGGCAACTCTGCTATTATATAAATGTCACCACCAGATAGAAATTAGGTAAGTACCAAGGGTAACGGATTCAAAATTTATTTGGCGAAAGGGAAATTTTCCTTTACCCTATAAAAGTAAGAAATTGATTCCCCCAATAACAAGAAATAAAACAGTCAGGTACATTTAAAAATATGGCTACTATCACTGCAATTTTGATGTTCTCAAGAAGAATTAAAAATAATAATAATAAATCAACATTGGATTGTCTATGAAATTAAGCTAATTTGAATCGGATTCTGAAAAAAAATCCACACAAGAGTAACTTATTGCACTAAGTTGTTTACTGAAAAACTTGTTTTTAATGATATACCCAAAAAAGCATGTCTACTCAAAAGATGACTCCACCTTAAAGAGGTCTTTTAATTCACATTATTCATGCAATAGAGCTTAAAGGATCGTGTCAGCAGTTGGGTATTGAGCTTGATAACAGCAGCCAAATAAAGTGTATTTGGAACATACTTGATTTGACTATTATTAATAGTCAACTTGGTTTAACTTAAAAATGGCAAAGTTTAACGTTTAAAAGGTGCATTTTGTATTCGGCATTTAAACTTTAACACATATCCATTTTTGGCTCCATCAATTGTGTCATAGAAAATTTTCAATAATTTGGATCTTTGAAATCAGAAGTACAATTTTTTGTTGGAAAAACAGGTTCAATATACTGGAGAAAATACCTTTTCACTGGACAAATATTGAGGTGACCACAAAGAAAAGAAATGTATCCAAGTCTCAATTTATGTGGACAAAAAATCATAACTCTTCGAATTGATTTCTGAGTGACACTCTACTGTACAACAAAAAGAATTTATCAAACGTTAGAAACGGGTGGAGTGAAACAAGACAATGAAATTGATTGTTCACCTGTTCAAAGAGATGAGCCAGTTGTATCTGAGGAACAATTTGTTCATGACGAACCGTTAGTAACAGATGTAGTGAAACAAGACAATGAAATTGATCGTTCACCTGTTGAAGGGGAGGAGACAGTTGTATCTGAGGAAGATTCAGTTCAGTCCAAAGGGTTAACAGATATAGTGAAATCTGTAAGAGTCAAACTACAAATCGAAGACATTGGGCCTGATGAAGAGGAGGACTCGAGGCCAATTATCCTGGAAAAGGATTTAAAAGGTGAAGAAGCTGATACTTCCATGGTAAAAAAAAACAAACTAAAACATAAAAGGAAGAAAGTAAAGAAGTTATTGCCCTTGCCACGAGCCCCAAAAGGTATGAAAATCGGGTTCAGGTGCCTGCCTAATGTATGCATACGATTTTCACCACAACAAATTGCTAAACACAGGCAACTAGCTGAAAGGAACTGGCAGTTGTTGGAAAGTCTGTGAAACAGAGAAAAGAAATCAGTGGTAAAGCAGGTGAAGGAAGAAGAATTGAAAGAGCATGAATTAGAGAAAAACAGCAATAAAGAGATAAAAGACATTGTGAAGTCACAGAGCGAAATCACTCAGGGAGAGATTGAACTGCAGTCCATTTATGAGATGAATGATGACACAAAAGAAAAGATGGGACAACTGGCTGACCTTGCTTGTGAGGGAGAGAGCACTAGAATGTAAGTTCTTGTTTATATAACGGTAATCAAATTAGCAGATAATAGTGTATAATTGTCGGTACTCAGATCAGACTGTTAGTAACACTGCTCCTGTTTATATAACAACAATCAAATAAGCAAATAATAGTGTATTCTCGGTTCTCATGTCAGAC
Source organism: Haplosyllis anthogorgicola (assembly GCA_038406195.1). Taxonomy (NCBI): domain Eukaryota; kingdom Metazoa; phylum Annelida; class Polychaeta; order Phyllodocida; family Syllidae; genus Haplosyllis; species Haplosyllis anthogorgicola. The sequence continues at coordinate 4,038 of JBCAUI010503038.1, read as the reverse complement.
TGTTAGTAACAATTGATTTCTTGACAGGGAGGAAGCTGTTAGAAAGTGTGCCACGAGCCCAGGATCACATTCAAGTAGATCTAGATCAAGTTCAAGGGCGAGTTCAGTCAGTAGTGAGCATCTCAGGCATCAAAGAAGGGAAGAAGCGAAAGCCGGTCATCCAGGTCAAGATCGCGATCCGTCAGTAGTGAAGCATCCCAGGCATCCAAAGATGGAAAAGACCAAATAACTAGATCGAGATCAAATTCAAGGGCAAGTTCAGTCAGTAGTGAAGCATCTCGGGCATCAAAGAAGGGAAGAAGCAAAAGCAGATCATCAAGGTCAAGATCCCGATCAGTCAGTAGTGAAGTGTCCCGGGCATCAAAAGATGGAAAAGACCAAAGAACTAGATCGAGATCAAATTCAAGGGCGAGTTCAGTCAGTAGTGAAGCATCTCGGGCATCAAAGAAGGGAAGAAGCCCAAGCAGATCATCAAGGTCAAGATCCCGATCAGTCTCCAGTGAAGCGTCCCAGGCATCAAAGGAGCGAAAAAGGTGTGTATAGAGAAATCCCTAAGTAATTTGGTTTAAAAATCAAGTGTGTAACACCAAAGTGTCCTGTGTAAGAGGTAATAATTTAATGTGTAATAATTTAATGCGTATTTCAGCAGGAAAAGAAGGAAAAGAAATGTGAACACCATAGAGACCAACACCGATACAGACACAGATGATGATCGCTCATCCCACAATCCCCAAAAAAGGTAAGTTTTAATAACAGACAGCATCTTGAAGAGATTAGATACTAGAAGGAATCGATGAAATGAACAGATGTGTACAAAACTAGATATATTAATTTTTTTGCATATTTTAGACTTAAAACACAAGAAGACAACAGTGGAGAGGATACAGATGCTTTGTCAAGTCAATTACACACATCAAATGTCCAGTAAGTACACTTTAAAGTTTGTTATTTATGGTAATGAATACCTTATCTTTTCTTGTGAGGATATGTGTGTTAGTAACACTGCACTAAAAGAACCAATTATGCTTCAGGTTTGAGAAGTTTCAACCTCTTCAAGATTTTCTGGGAGAGGAGGTAGAACAACCAATGGTAGGAGATTATTTTCTTACCTATGAGATCTCCAGAACAAATAGAAAGGTCTATTATGTGGTAAAAATTGTTGAAGTTGGCAATGAATCATTTAAGTGTGAGTGGTATTCGTTCCGAGACAAAGGGAAGTTGTTTGTGAAACTTGAGGCCAATTGGGATGTACTGAAACGCAATTTAATCAGAAAGGTCAAAAAGCCCATACAAGTTGGCAGGCGCGGTAAGCTGCTATTTGAGGAGGTGTACAAATTTCTAGTCGGTACCAATTATGAAGCATAATCAGTAAGGTAAAAAGGATAAGATATGTTAAGGATTATTTCCTGTTTTTAAAAAAAGTTTTTTAGTTGCAACAGATTAAGAGATCTTAGATGTTACTGTAAGTTGTGGAATTATTTTCGTACGTATTAAGTTTTTATGAAGCTTTATGCTGTGAGTGATTTAGTATGTTAGTAACGTTGTTCATTTGGTCAGCCAAAGGTGCTAAAGTACATTATGCAATATGTATTTGTGTTAAGCACCTGCTTACCCTTTCTACATCCTGGACCTGGGGAATTACATTAATGATACACCAATTTTTACTAGCCTGTTTCCCTTTTACTTGACAGAAATTGTATGTAGGAAGAACTTCAAAAGGGTTTTCGGTATTTGCAAGGAGAAAAATAAGTAAAGGAGAGTTTATTTGTTAGTATAAGGGTGATTTGTGTACTTGCAGAGAATTTCGCAACAGGAATTTAGAATATAACAAGACTGGTAGAGGTAATTTTATATTAGAATTTAAATACAGAGAAAAACGCTGGGCAATAGATGCAACAGAGGACAGTAAATCTTTTGGCAGGTTAATAAATCATTCTAAGCATGAAGCTAATATTAAGCCACTCGTGGGTGATAAGAATGGGAAGCCGTTTGTTTACTTTACTGCTATCAGAAACATTTTCAAAAATGAAGAACTGTTATACGACTATGGTGATAAAAACAAATATTCCATTGAAAGCTTTCCATAGTTAAAAGAGTAAAGGTAGGTATATATTTATGCGTAATTGTTACTGTTATTTTAGCTATTTTCTTTCTTTTGTTTTCGGGATTTTTTGATGGGATATGTGTTAGTAACAGTTATAAACTTGTATAAAATGTTATTACCCAGAGGATAAAAAAATTTTTTCCCCTACAATTCACAAGTGCGTCTAGCTATGTTTCCCCAGAAAAACAGATTTTCTGTGATATATTTATTGTTGTTATGTATTTTTGTCTTTTTTGTTCATGGACGAGGGACAAGATAATAAACATGACTGAAAAATATAATTTTTCTTGTTCTTGTTTATCATGAGGACATAGATTCGAAAGTATCACATGTCATGTCATAAAACTGGATACAGATAAGGATTTGTTATTTCTAGACTAATGGGAAATGTTTCATCGGGGTTATCTCAGTGAGTCACTCCCTGACACAATTCGATTACATGTATCCATCATTTTCAATTGCAGTACCAAAGTTGGATCTGTATATACCATGTTAATAAAAGATTAAATTAAATGATCGGAGAAAGAGATAGTGTAACCGAATCGTAAAGAACTCAAAACTGAAAAAATAATGCATTTTTAGTCAGAACTTTGTGTTACTAATATTAGTAACGCTTACTTTTGCGCGGCAATTTTGTATTTCCCGCACGTCATTATTTGCATGTCTGCGACGTTCTTGATGGAATTTTCCATTATCACTGAACTGTCCGATTGGTTACTAAGTTGACTAATTATTCATAATATTAGGTCATCTGTTGTGATAAGGAGCCTGGGTAATATTTTGCCCAAATTAGGACAGATCCAAGCGTGTTATATAAGCACCTGCATGGAATAACGCGCACATGTGATTTTGGCAGTCAAGGGGATTGGAACTTTACGATTACTCCGACTCCTACAAGAGATTTTAGTAACGATTTTCAATATTCTGCGCCAGATGAAAACAATGTCACAAAGAGGAAAGGACACAACTTTTGAGTAAGTAATTTAAATCTGACTTTAGGCTTTATTCTTGCATGGATAAAAAAAGTTAAATTTTAAAATGGTTTGCAATAAGATAGGATGATGTGGTATTATGTATTGCACCTAGTAAATTTTGTTAAGGTCGGTTTGTGATTATTACCTTCTGGTTTTAAGTTTTGGGTAGTTAGTAACGTCGAACTCTTTTGATATTGAGAACTAGAATTTGATAATATGTATAATAATTGCGAAAGTAAATCCTTAATTGCATTTTTAATTGTCAATTTTAGAACCGAGATGGGCGAGAAAGAGCAGTCCAAGGACCAAAGAGGTGGCACTGAATTTTGAGCTGGGACTCCTGGGACTGGTGTTGTTGGAGCGAAAGCGACAACACAGGGCTGTAAAGGAGAAGATCCGAAAGACCCGATAGCCCCAGGCACACAAGGCACACAAGGCACACAAGACCCGAAAGCGAAGAAGTAAGGTTAGTGTAGAAACCTTACCTTTATACTAATGGTGATTGTGTTTGACAGGAATTAAGTGTATTGGTAGATTTAGAATTACATGTCTGGGAGAATATTAATTCATGTCATGAAGAAGCGACCAATTTTCTGAATATTTAGCAGAAATTTGTTCACGTTATTTAAGGGATATTCATTTCTTAGGTTACGTAACAATGTAATGGCACATTGGGTAACGTTACTAACGCTCCCATTTTTGATGTAGTTTTGGTATTTATCTTCAATTTTATTTGTAGATATGGGAGAGGACGTCCAGGATGTTTGAGTAGGTGAACATTGGCACATGGACTTAAAAAGTAAAAAAAAAAAAAGTTAAAAAGTAGAAACTATGTATATGTCACAGTACTCACACTGCTGCAACCCTGCAGCTCGGATGTTGTCAACCTGTCGGCTGTTAACGAATAAGCTGGCGGCCCGCCAGATAACGTACTTCGAGGGAATTAGGTTCCCCGAGCGG
>JBCAUI010503027.1:0-13163 GCA_038406195.1 Haplosyllis anthogorgicola | reverse complement strand
CCCAAGAAAGCCAAACTGTTTATAAATATTGATAAAATATTTAATATTTCTCAATCGTCTCCTGATGAAACTCGTTACGATGGAAAAATCATGCCATGTGCAACATGTTTCAACCTCAAATGAGTTTTTTTTTTGGAAATCCCGATTTCAAAGTGCGGCGGGAAATGTAATCCAAACAATTAAATAAAAAAGCCTTATCTGTCACCTGCGGACGTACATGTGTGGTTTGATCCTCGCGAGTCACTTGTGACTTACACCTGCTCTGCACAAACTGTTAATCAGATTGAAAACGAAGGCGTAATTTTAACATATTGAAATCCTGATATCGAATCAAATTCTACAGAAGATTGTGGATGCTGCTCCTCGCTTGAAATAGAATCGCACATTCTGCCAACATCCAGCCTTTTGCTGATGAAATCAAGCAAAAGACATATCATGTCTATACTTCTTGATACAAATGGGGAAAGATGATATACGCACACTGTGGGGATTTACAAAGAGATTCAATCTCTACTGAAGAAGAGAAAACGTGCCTTATTTCAATCAGAGAAAAAACGAGTTATATCCCTTGAAAAGGAATTGGCAATTTCGGACATCATCATTTAAAGGAATGAGGTAGATGTTCCTAAACGACTTATATCAGACTTCATCAGACTTTACGACTGGGTGTTTTGATTGGAATTAACATTTTGTCGACAATGTCACTGAACAGAAATTGTTTGTCGGTATGCCTTTCCATGGAACCCATTATACTGAAGCAGTAAAAAAGAAAAAGAAAAAAGTTGCGGATTGTTAAATTACATCAAGCTGTTGTCATTGTCATAAGCTGCGGTTTATTTTGTGTGTATATGGACTTTTTCATTTCATTTATTTAGATTGTATTTTCCGTCATACCTTATGAAGCAACAAAATATTGCGACACCAAATTTTATGTGAATTACATTGAAATTAGAAATAGAGAAGCAGTTATTATCCTTTAGGTTTTTTTATTTATTGTTTTGATTACATTGCCATGTAATATATCGTGCATGTTAAGATATGGTTGTGTTCGTCGCATTGACCTGAACACTCGAAAGTTGGTCGGAAAATTTTAAATTTCATTGAATAATGAACAATTGGGTTTTTAGGGACTTAGTTCAATTTTCACATTTATTTTTCCCTCGTTTGTGGCACTTTGAAAATCCTGACAGTGCCGTATTATAAAAACGCGGTCAGTGATATGTGATCCAAAAGCTGAAAAAAAAGTTTTATACTGCCGTAAAATGGGAATTGAAATATCATGAAGCGCTCGTTGTTGTAAGCTGTAGTTTATTTTGTCTGTTAATTAAATTGAACAGAAGAATGGCTCTACAGGTAGAAAGCCATGGTAGTATGCGAACGCGACACAAAGCTGGTGTTTACTTTGCGTATGCGTGTTTGATGTATTCAATGAATAACGCAACGGCCACGTAATAATTGCCACCTGATCAGGCATTTAAGTGTTGAATTTTAGATCATTGAGCCGTATGCCCGATAGAGGGCATTTCGGCTTTCTGTATCGACGAGGATATGTGGTTTTCTCCTCTTGATATATGTAATAGCATAGGCGCATAAAGGAACTTATGCGCCTGTGGTAATAGTAAGCATCACATCATCACATGACAGACAACATGGCGGCATGCAGCATGGTACACCGATAGGTTATCTCAAGTTGTTTTTGAAAAATCCTGACACCACCATTGATATAGTGGAAAGGTTTGGCAGCAGGTTTAATCACAAACGTTACCTGAAAGCCGAAGTCAAGAAAGCAATCAATGTCTCCGCGTTTTCCACACACAATGTTTTCAAATTGTCAATCTCTTGGGTTTGACCTAAAATTTAGATGGTGCAAAGCTAAACGTCCGAAAATGAACCTGACACGTGTGGCCAATACCGTATTTACCCAAATTGGGGCACCTTCTCCAATTGAGGCACACCCTCTTTTGATTAGACAGAATTAATGAAGCTATTTCTAGTTTTATGTGTTATTAATGGTAATTGTTAAGCAATATCTCATGGAGAGATCTTTTTCATCATTAATGATCATAACTTAAGATGATCAATCCCACAATACATGTCAATTTCTCCATATATTTTTGTGTTGAGCTACAATTAAATTTAGCCTTTTCAATTGTTTTAAAGAAGCACCCGATCAAAATTTGGTTTAGTGCTAGCAAGGGCTAACACACCCCACACACATACGGCAATCAGTATTTGGGCTTAAGTAATTTTTTTCTCTTTGTTTTCTCGTTACAGCGGAAGGTGTACTGACAGTTACAATCAGCAGTGAACAAAGTAAAGCCAGTGGTGAGTAAAACATTGATTTCCTTTTGCAATCGACAGTATTGGAAATAGATGATGATCAAACTTGAATCATGTCTACACAGGGTATGGATAGGGAAAAAAATATAATGACCTTTTGTTTTTTTGGCTCATTTGGCATAATTGCGAAAGAGCCTATAGAATCATGAATTGTCCGTCATCCGTCGTTGTTGTCGTCATCATTGTCGTTGTTGTCGTCATCGTCTGTGCACAGCTGTCTTGAGCACACTACTGATCATAGAGACTTCATATCTTACACACATATACACCTATGTCCTATCTCAAAGCCTAGCAAAAATTATGTTGCTGTGACCATTATTATCATATTTATGTTTTTTCATGAGTCACTTATTTGGGATTTGATCTTAGACTCTGCATTTGTTTCCATGTGATATCGAAACCTACATTGTCTTAGTTTTATGAAAATGCCAAATGAGCTCAGGTCCATCTGGACCTATTTTTTATTAAACGCTTTTAACGAAAAATATTCAATATCAAGACTCTAGGTCGCATTCTTTGGGGCCCTGATATTGCATATTTTTCCTTAGAAGCGTTTTATAATATTTTTTTCAAAATCTTACTGATAACAACATGGAGTCTATGGAACTTCCGGTTGGTCGAATTTTCAGCATTTGTTTATGTCATTATTGTGTAACACTATCGATACCCTGTACAAATCTTTGCCTCCCACGTCCTTTAGTCGCTTTGACGTGTATGCATGCAGAAAAGTGTGAATTTGAAAAGTGAGAGGTTTTAGTCAAAGATTTTTTTCCAATTGTCAAAGTCACTTGAAAAAAGTCACTTTAAACATCACCAAACTCATAATCCCAATCTCTTTTAAAAGCTTGCAATTTAAATGTCATTAAAATGCCCTCCGACCTTTCAACTGCAAGCTTTATCGGACACATTTCCTTTATAATCGTAATTGATTTTAAGGTGATGTATACTTGTTGGCTTCCATAAATTCCACAGTCAATATATTGAAGGCTTTACAGATTGAAAACCAGTGTTCAGCCATCAGAGGCACAGCTTGTAATTGAACTATTGTTGCATGCGTGTACTATAGTGGGCAGTACCAGAATAGCGATATTTATGGCCTAACAGCATGACTTTATGTTACTGGGCTCACATGAGTATTCAGGTTAATTTTATTTGTTAAATTTCAATGTTACAATTGCCCTTGTATCATCTGAATTGAAGTAATTTAAACACTTAGGGCAGACTTTTTTGTTTGTTCGATTTTGTTACATGTTGCCTTGAGAAGAACAGGAGACAATTTTGATCTGTATTTTGTCTTATTGAAAAAAAAATCAACAATGTTAGTCGCATAATTATGTAAATGTTATCATCTTTAGCTCATTTGACCCACATTGTTTCAAGTGAGTATAGTTGGACGGTGAAGTGTTATGCAGTGAAATGATTGCAGTGAAGTTATTATTGTATAAATATATTCCATTACCTTTTATATTGTAGATGACTTTTCTTCGAGTAATTATCAAATGAAATTCTTTAATTAAATTCAGCCTAACATCTTTAGTGTAGATATGATTAATGTGTCTAAAAGCCTTTTGTTACACTACTGCTGCTCATACTAAAGCTGCCATTCTAACATTATTCTAAGAAAATTGATTAACGGGTTGTTGGTTGGGAGAACATGGTACAACTAATACACTTGAAGACGTAATGTAACCAAAGATTTTACATGTTATTTGTAGCAAACCTTCGCTGCAAAAACATTTAAACTCTTTTGTAACCAGGGTGGTGAAACGGACCTTATCGAAAGTTTTAATACCACAGATATTTATTAATTTCTCTTCAAGTATTGCATTGACAAAGGGAGTATATAGCTATTATGGTGATAAATTTCTTTTATTTACGCACGGTTTAGTTGGCCGTTTCATGTCTGTATCATATTTTTGGAGATAGTAATAGAATAGTTTTATCGCTATCTCCAAAGATGTGAACTAGGTATCAAAAGGACAACTAAACCATACTTAAATTAAAGAAATCTATTACCGTAATAGCTACATATATCACATGTTAATATGATACTTGAAGAAAAAATGATAAATATCCGTGGTGTTAAAACTTTCGATAAGGTCCGTTTCACCACCCTGATAACCAAGGTTAGTAATTGTCAACGTGAAAATGTATGGTATGCACATGAAATGACATGCATTCATTACTATTTAGTGCAAGTTTACACACTACCGTTATTGTACGCATACCTAGTTATTGCCGATTGTAAGTCAGTTATGTGAGGCTATTTTCTTCTGCATAGGTTGCACTATTTTCAAGTATCTTGGAAACATGTTTTGCACAACATGCGCATTGCAGTCAAACGGGTGCGTTATTTTCAAGTGTCGAGCAGACATAGCAAAGTGTAGCGCACTGGAGTCGTCAGTTGACTGTGCTTACCCGTTAATTTCGTCAAGTTGAAACAGCACCCAACGACCAATGGAAAAATTTATAAAAGACATACATCTCTAACACAGAGTATTAACGATGATGATAAATTTGATATTTTCAAACTAGTACTCTTTAAAAACGTGTTAAATTGCACTCTATGAACACATTCTAAAACTTAAATACTTTAGTTATATTATGCGGCTACGATTTTTCGCTTAAAATTAGAAACAATAAAACAAAAGTCGAAATAATTCCATGACGGTGCAAAATGACGTGCATGGCATTTCGTTATGTGTACCATTTCATTACGTCACACTTAAACAAAGACACTGTGGTAAAATAGCTAATACTACGGAGACTGGTAAAAGAACAGTCACCTGTAACATTTTCTCTAAATGCAAAACGTGTAAGTTTGACACAGATACAGACATTTAGCATTTAGAAAACCCACGACTGACATTTCAGTTATGTTGTTCATTACGGATAATTTACTTTTGGACATTTTTTTGGACTCTTATAAAATAGTCAGAATCTTGCCTATTATAAAGTTAAAGACATACAAAGACCTGATTTTGGCGACGGACATTTTAAATTTTCAAGTCTGTTGTCCGGATGGGCTATCAAGTAACAAATCAAATGCAGTATAACCTGCTTCAACAAGCCACTGTTTTGTGCAACCACCTGGCATTTAAGGCCAATATGTATTTTTCTTATATTTTCTCAGAGATATCTCAATAAGATCAACACTGCTTTGTGAGGCCACCTGTCATTTACGGTCAATTTACATTAAAAGTAAAGGTGGTCTCTCAAAGCAGGTTCGATAGGAATCAGTAAACTTTTAAATTTTGCAGTCCGAATGATCTAGTTGTTTGAAAACATCCGAGAATCCGTGCATTATGAAATTTGAAACGAAAGACATTTGTAAACAAATCCCTGTATTGAAATTTAAATTGTTCACATGAATATCTTTTTGAAAATTAAACCCCTTTGGACTTTAAAGAAAAAGAGAATTAATTCCACCCATTTGATTTTTCTCGAAGTTTCATCAAGCCCAGTAAAAGCTTTATTTAGACAGCTCTTGGGAGGATTTAATTCTACTTCATCAAAGACAAACTGAGATTAAGAATGGTGTTAAATCTGTGCATAAAATCAATCGAGTTACAAGAATGGAGGAGTTCGTTTGTACAGCTTCTGTACAAAGACAAGAATGGTTTCGGGTAAGGGGCCACACCGCTTTCTTGCCACGCTCCGTAAAAAACCTTTGTAAGTAACAATACGGTCATACTTTTCTTATTTGTTGAATTGCAAAAAAATATAAAAAATTTAAAAAAATGAAAATAAATAAATTGAATTAGAGCTGAAAAATCCAAAATCGAAACTTTGTGTCATCTCGTTAAACATTGTTCAGAAAAATTATATGTTGATTTCATGAATTTTAGTCCAAAGTGCAAAATATACAGTAAATTAATGACAAAAAAACTTCGTGCCTTGGTGAAATGCGGGGCGAACCTGCCAGAGATACCCAGATAAAACCATGAATTTGAAACCCATAGTCATTCCAAGTCCAAAACAGGGATACCAGTGGCATGCTTCTTCCAGAAAAGGGACTAGAAAAAGGAATAAAATATGTTGAACTTTGACTTTTTGGCTCATTTGGCATAATTTCCAAAGAGCCTAAAGAATCATGAATTGTCCGTTGTCCATCGTTGTCCTGTGTTGGCGTCATCATCTGTGCACAGCTGCCCTGAGCACACTACTGACCATAGAGACATCATATCTTACACACATATGCACCTTATTCCTATCTCAAAGCCTAGCAAAAATTATGTTGCTGTGACTAATATTCTCAAATTGGCAGCCATATTTGTGTTTTTCATTTTTCTTTCTCCTGGACGTGCGCATGATGATACAAACTTCATATTTGGCAGCTTTATGTATCTGTACACCCTCTTTATTTCCTGTAAAAATTATATTGATGCCAGCTATATTTGCAGTTTGGCAGCCATATTTATGTTTTTGATAGGTCACTTATTTGGGATTTGATCTTGGACACTTCATTTGTGATCATGTGATATTGTAACCTGTATTCTCTTAGTTTCATGATAATGCCAAATGAGCTCAGGCCCATCTGGACCTATTTTTTAAAAAGCAACTCAAATAGGGACTATCTTTACAGCTGTTACCCAGGACATGACCCAATAATCGAGATACTCAAACTTGATCGTGATCAACAGCAGTGCAACGAAAGAATTTGTCAGGTCAAGATCTAGATCAACGTTAAAATATTAGAGCCCAGTAGGCAAAAAAGACGTTCATTACAGAACTACATCTTTCGCATATGCTTAAGTAAAAGAGGGTTGATACCGACAGGCAGACTGACATGCAGACATGACTGAAACAGACTAACCTTTTCCCGCATTAGGTGAAATATAATGCAACGGAAGAAACGCTTTCAGGTACATGGGCGTGGTATCAAATATATTTTCCATCAAGTACAAAAAGTTGCACGTGAAATTAGTTTTTACCTTTTAACAACATAACTGCTTACACATCAACTGCTAATGTTATTTATTTACAGCCTTAGCTTTATACCAATAAATTACGAAGCTAAATTTGTCATACATAAATTTAAATTAAATACACAATTGGTATATATACACCCCCATGCAACGTTTTCTGTAAAAGATAAATAAAACGTTACATAACAGCAAATTCTGTTTATTAACACGACAGGAATCTGATATCTTACAGTATCTGAGTCTCTATGCAACACCTTTCTATTTGTGTTGAATTTTGTGTGTGTGTGTGTGTGCAGTTACGCACCTGTCATTTACGACTCCTCTTTGTACGACCATTTGTTAGACAAACAGTCATATTTTAAAGTCACATTTATTAAGCGATTATCTGTTCTGTATTTTTTATTTACCATAACAATGTCGGGAAGCAAGACAGCACTTTGGCCGAGAGTCCATCGAATAGACTATTTCTTTTAATGCTCCAACATCCAATACCCCTTAACCATAACCCTCATACATTGTCTCCCCTGAACAATTCTAGGGCTGCATTTCTTACCCAGGACCATTTAGTATTATCAAAATCTAGGGATCGAGATAATATTCGAATTGTCTCGGGTAATCCAAAATTTTCACCAGACTCTCCTTCAGGCTATCCTATGTTTTACAATGGTTTTAACGTTCTTCGAGTCATAAGTAATTGATCCTCATGCCTTACGGCATTGAGGCTCCACGTATTCGAGGAAAACTGGATTTGTGTTCTTGGCAGCCATTGCAGAAAAGTTGAACAGGAACCTCACCCCCACCCCTGAGTAGGACTCGGATTTTTTTCCGTTAAATTCTTATTTACCGGTAAAATATTTATTTTCTGACCGGGAACAAAATGTTTTTCACATTCAACCGGCAAAGGAAATGAATGCTTATTTTCACAGTATATATTACAAAAAATAAATTATTTCCAGCATCCACTATACATTTAAACTAGATGTATTTTTATGTAAACACCATCAAGATGTAATCCATGATAGTGTTTATAAAGTTAATCACGTAATAACATTATTCCGTAACAAGGTGCAATACTCGTGTCTCATTGGTTGATGCCAAGTGTGTAAAATGTCAAGCTACACAAAAGTAAGCCTGAGATTCCAGCCCGGACTGGGTAAAATGCATTTCTGGCTATTTGAGACAATCCTGTTGGACCAACCAATAGGGCATGAGGCACCGTCAGGTTTAAAATGTGGCCATGTAATAAAAGTGGAGCGGCGAATAAAAAATGGGGACCCTGAAAATCCATTCGATAGTGTTATTTAATGCATACAACAATAAATTATGTACTGATCATGTACTTGACACAATCTGTGTTTTTGTTGCAGTGTTTTCGGACGACGTTCGGTACTGCTCGCTGCGGGTCGGGGAACAGAAGCAGAACACGAAGCAGACTCAGGGCCCCAGCTCCTGGCAGGACACGTGCTCCTTCCTCGTGCACCAACTCAAGTCAGACAGGGTGAGTTACTTTTGGGTTTTTTCAGTTTATCCTTGCAGAGGGCTGAGGCTCCCTGTTTTGAGGAGATGGCTCAGTTGTTTTGTGACGGATTAGAACCAAACCGCACAGAGTAGAGTCATGATGGACAGACTAGAATCAAGCCGCACAGAGTAGAGTCAAGCCATTTCAGATCATTTTAGACACTTTCTGGAGAAAAATTACAAGTAATTTTAGTGTTGGACATAGAAATTTCTTGGCAAATACGACATGAGGCTCTGTGCACCAGCAGGTTATATGTTATTGTAGTTTATATTTGTCAGCACTGAGACTCCGGTGGCCCAGTTAACCATTGTGGTACCGGCAACCTCTGCTACCTTCTCTAAAACGGGCTCGTCACGCAGTGTACACTGTCTATTGGTGTTAAGCGAGCAGGCAGTAACACTTCTCTCACACTTTTTCAAGCAGTGTGAGTACGCACTCGTGGGACTCGAACTCGGGGCCTGTCAATCCCGAGTCGACGCCTCTCCAGTAAGCCTCCATGAAGTGTCTGCACAAAGGAACTTTGTTCTACAGAAATTAAAAAATGAATAAAAGAGAACAGCAGAATAAGAAAGTATATTTTTTTTGAAAATCAAGGTAAAATGATAAACTTGGTAATTTACCGGTATTGCAATCACAGTCGGAAGCTACAAAGGAGAAAAAGTAGCAAAAAATTGTTACGTAGATGATACATGCAGATGTTTTGTGGGAAATAACAAAGGGCACGAAGCAGCACAGTTCTCAAGTTCATCACTGACACCTGTAGAGTTCCAGAGTTATTTTTGTTACATTTCGACACCAGCAGATCAATGGGAAAGGAGTAAGTCATTTAATCAGAGCTTCCTACCTGGGAATAACCTAACCAAAAACAGCGAGTACATACATTCGTAGAATAGATCTGTGTCACTTGCAATGATTTTTGTCAAAGTGTTGTATATGGAAGTGACATTTTTGATCACGTTTGTGCGCTAAGTCTTTCGTGTTCCTCTACATTTTGAATCGTTCGCCAGAATTACAGTTGAAATAAGAAGCATTCTGCTTACATATCAAATTGTAAAGCCAAGGGTTATTTTATTTAATAATTTGGATTACATTGCATGGCCAGGGTTTCTAAATGCGGAGGGAAATGTGGTCCAAACAATCAGAAAAAACCAGCTTAATTACACGTATTACCAAAGGCAAATTGTACGTACTTCCTAATGGGCCTACGGTACTACGGAACAAAGGGTTCAACGATATGTCATTACTGTATGTATTAATGGGTCACATTAACGGTGCTAAGTATATGTTATTCCACAGAAGCGAAGTAAGACGGGGTTAATCATTAATCAAAGAACAAGAAAATGTTCAGGTTTCAAAGAAAAACAAACATTAAAGACGAACTGATTATATGTAATGAACATGTTATATCAAACGACAAGACCCGAGTTCTGTTTACGTAAAACTAAACCGAAGTGGCAGCTTCTAATGAGACATATTACGTTGCTGAACCTCTGTTATGATGTTATTCTCCTGTCGCATGTTACGCAACCAAGCAGATGCAAAGCTCGTACGCGTTATATGAGTAGATGTTGACGCTCTGCTGGTTGGTACTGAAGTGAGTGCTTATGACATGCAGCATGTTGTGTGTGTGTGCACAGGATGCCTTCAGAGTTTTTTCATAACTATTCCAAACTTTAACATTGGAGTGCTTGACAGTTTCACGGAAGCCATTCTTATTTTCAGTTTCTAAGGGTGATAAAGGTCTCCAAAGCCAAAAGGAGAACGGTGAACTGTATTTCTTCCGGTAATTGTTTTCCTGAAATGAAAGTTGTGTTGTCTCACTAGAACAATACAGTGGTTGTCAGATGCGATTTTCAAATAGAATAGCGTCATGTTGTTTGTAACTTGCAGCGCGTTTTCATAAACTTTAACGCACATCCCTTAATGCACACATGCGTTAAGTTTCAAGAAATTGATGCGTTAAGAGTAGCGTTAGAGTAGTGTTATGTGCAGCTATCCCCCAATGCTACCAGATCAGCGTTAGGGAATAACTGCACATAAACCTTAAGGCATCACTTTCTTGGAACTAATCGCATGTGTGCATTAAGGGATATGCATTAAAGTTTATGAAGACGACCTACTGATAACAACGCAAGTCGTCATTGTACTTGTGGATGCCGACACATGTATTACTTACAGTTAAATATAAATTTACCTCCCCCGCCACCCTTTACAACAAGCCGACATACTGTAAGATCCATTATTTTGTATTGAAGTAAACAGTAGATACATGCGCCAAAGCTATTTAGAATACTTGAAATTTGATATTTCCTCATACAATGATTACGATACAATTTCTGAACTCATCAATAATGATACTATTAGATTTAGTAAGTTTGTGTTGTGTAAGACGTCAAAAGTTAGCTAAAACTATTATTCACACCGGAGTATCTAGATTAAATGGTGTGTGATGATCAACTATATTTGTTCCATTACATTGTATTAACAAGGATGATCTCACAAGTAAATAAAAATATTTGAATGTGAATCTGCTCGTATGGGAAGGTCTCGTTTTCTTTTGCGATTTAGTTCAGTCTTCATTACCGTGTTGTCCGCCATCAACGTGTTACGACTCACGATTAACAGGTCGTGCAGTACAATAGAAGTATCACCTGGATTCCATGTCGTGTCTGTGTTCAATGACGATTTAATTGTCACGAGTTCATGTCCAGTGTGGGCGGAGTGACGGTTTTATATTATTACATATTGCGGTTTCCAGAAAACCACAAAAAACTTAAAGACTTTAAAGTATAAATTAATTTTAAGTGCAAATTAAAAAGTAGCAAATTGAAAGTTAATGGCTGGGACTCCTTTGAAAGTAGCGAAGCTCAAGAACGAACGGAAAAACATGCTGGTGAAAGTAAGATTTACGTATTTTACTTACAAATTATGCTTTGATATCTTGACACAATGGTCTTGGTACTCAAATTTGATCTACACATCAGTATCTGGAAACGTAAGCCGCAGTTCAGAATTTAAAGCCACGATCTTGGACAGACAGATAAACAGACGGGGGAAGAGACAAAACAGACAGACAGACAGACAGACAGACAGACAGAGAGATAGATCGTTCATCGGACAGACAGACAGACATGATTAAATACTTACCTGGACTTTTCCCTTTAGCTAAAAAAATGGTCATGAAATTCACTAAATAAACCCATACTACCCGACTTTGGACTGACAGACAATCGACACCAACCCACCCAGACCCGATGCCGTTGTGCAAGAAGTTTAAATGCGGAGTCAGTACAGCAAGAACTGGTTGTATTACTCACTTCTTAAAACGCGTTATCGTGTATCATTACATTTACATACGTTATAAGGCATTTAAATAGTCTTGTCTCACTTGCGATCTAGAAAGTGTGGTTAATTTTTTTCCACGTGTAATTTCTACGTTAATATTACCACCTACACGGTGAGCTTGCGTCCAATTGACAGATTTATGACACCTATCATCGCCTATCGCACGTTGTAACAGTCTCAACGACGATCCTAACTCAACTACGTGCCGCATAACTGAACCTGGGCTCAGTTACGATCGGAGCGTAACTGAGCCTTGGCGTAGCTCGACCATGACCAGGTTATGAGGGGCGTAAATGAGCCTGGTACATCGTGAACATAGTGCCTGGCCTTTTACTAAGCCTTTAATTTGTTGTTCATGATTTCAGTATCAATATCAGACTGACAAATCATTCACCCCGAATTTTTATTGTAATGTATGACGAGTTTGTATAAAGTATAAGGGGAAATTACAGTTGCTTCAATGTAAACAACTCCTTGTTTTGATGATTTTGTACCCTTGAGTAATATCTTCATATTACACTGTGTTCTTTGCCGAAGGCATTAATCCAACGGATTAGAAGCTTATAAACTGCTTGTTACTGAACGTAAAGTCGTCGACACTTTCATTTTAAGGGCAGACTTTATTTGTTGGATTACGTTGCCCGCCGCACTGAAAATCAAAATGTGTGGAAAAAATGAGTCAGAGGCCAAACCAGGGAATAAACGTGCTGAACAGTAATGAAATAAAAATGCGAGTTGAATTTGTGAATTTCATCCCAAACCTTGTTATGCGCCCTCATTAAAAAAAAACCCACATGTAATGTCGTTCCGAAAAAATTGTGAAATTGTCAATCGAACATTTGTAAACTTGTGGCCTAAGTGCCGGAATATAATGTCATCCTAAACGAAAAGTTAATGAGACTTGGCAAATGATATGGCTGATATCCACGACTTGATATAATTAAAAGGGTTACTCTCTGAGAGTAATTGCTACCTTCACAAATGGCAAATGTCAAACTTAAATATACAATGCAACACTTGTTGCCATGACC